>CM055271.1:47024844-47130771 GCA_029237695.1 Conchocele bisecta | reverse complement strand
CCCACATAGACTTAAGGACCACATGGCGACTCATGTGGACACTAAACACCATGTTGATAGGCCGTTAAACACCAAGAAATCAAATCAAATAAACTAAACACCATGAAAATTAGCTATTTCACTGGAAATTCACACTGTAAAGTCACATTCGTAATCGTATTGTGAAGCGCAATGGGGTTCAGTCACACAAATGTTCGATCTGCAGCAAGTGTTTCACAATGAGGTGTACCTTGGTGACTCACCTGCGAGTCCATTCTGGAGGTAAACCATTCAGGTGTTGATGTGTGTAGCATGGCCTTCTCACGGAATTCCAGTCTCCTGGCACACGGCAAGGTTCACAGAACTGTAGAAGAGGAGTTACATAAATAGACATACATGTACTTACTGGTATTAATAGACCGAATAAACAGCGGAAATTCTTCACTAATGTGTGTGTTGAGATGTTATACCATTGTATATTGACAATTATTGAAATGCTGTTATTTGACACCATAGTATTATACTTACCGATTCAGATTTTGTCGCGCCTGCTTCTTCATCATGATCTATACATTTATTATTAATTGACTGATTGCTTCAACACTTAGACACTCGATACATGTGAGCATCTGTAACAGACTCATGCCCTCATTAACATGACCTTTACCGTTTGTACGTTCACATTTTTGCAGAAACACAAACATTTTGTTGTGTCAAAAAGTTTGTACAAGTGTCTTCATCATCGTATAAATGTTAAATACAGAATCAAAACCGTTGGCCCGGCCTTAAATGACCGTAGCTGTTGATAGGCTGTTAAACACCAATAAACAAACAACTAAACAATCATCATCGTATAACATTAATATTCATATCCAACTTTCGCGGCCACCTTACCTGTAGAAAGTCTGCATCAGTAGCGGCGATTTTTATATGAAATTATATAGGAGACAATTACCTGTTCTTACGTAACTTTTAAACTACACAACCGATTGAAAATACACAAGTCACATTTTAAACTCCAATTATTGTACTTTATGATGATGTTTCGATCGTGTTTTTAAAATAAAAATATTTTGGTCCATTTTAGCTTTAAACATAGTCGGTAGTTTTTATAATTTATGATTTATATAGCAAATTGTGATTTTTTTATTTTTTTTTTTAATTAATTAAATGTTTTTTATTCTCTTTGCTACATGTACATGTACAAACACAAGATATACAAAGCAGTTCAATGAACAAAGTACATATATATGTCAGTTCATACGCATGGCTACATTTCAATGAACAGTCTGAATAATAACGTATTGATGCTTGTCTACATGTAACATTGAGTTTGTTTAAATAAAATAATAGGGTATATATGGGCGTTTGGGCAATGAGACTGTTATAGGTCGTGTATTTTTATGAAAAAATAAAATACAAAATACGTGAAAAAAAAGGTTATCAAAATGTTATAACAAAAATAAAATATAGGAAATGGACGTTTATTACATGTTTTGTGCTGATATAGGTATATCGATACACATAGCGGGTGATGTTTACGTATTAATTTCCATAAAGTCACTCCATTTTTGAATGGAAAAATATCTAGTTTATCCTTGAGAGTGGCGATAGTCTCTTCTATTATTATTGTTTGCTTCAGATATATGTTACGGCCTATCGATGGTTGCGTTTCATCATATTTGCACTTAAAAATAAAAAAATAAAAAATTTTTTGATAGAAGAATTAAAAAGCTGATAAGCATTGTTTTATTTTTGCAGTCAACCCTCACGTTAACAAATGATATGTTTTCATATGTTAAATTACTGTTGTAGTCTAACCTACTTGTTTGCAATAGCAGGTTTATATCCGACCAAAAAGGTTGTATGACGTTGCATTCCCAAAACATATGCTTATTAGAATCCACATTCATATGTCAGAATTCACATAAGTTAGATGGTTTTATTTAAATTTGCATTTGAATAGAAAGGCATTGTTTGGAATTAGTCTCATCAAATATTTGTACTGAAATGCTCTAGGTTTTGTACTTATTGTGCTTTTATATGACAAAGAAAAAATGTAATTTCCATTCTATATCTTGTTTATTTAGTTCGTTTTCCCATTTGATTATATGTTTTTGTTGTGCTAATCTTGATTTTCTAATCTGTACATTATATACTATTTTATTTATATGCTTCGATGGCAAACATACATTTATTGCATATTTGGGCGTTTCATTAGTCAATGGCTCGGTTTTCATTTCTAGTTTCCATTCGGTTTTAATTTTACTTAATAATTTGCAATACTTCAAAAAATCTCCAGTATTTATGTTTTATATATTTTTCATATCGTCGAAGCTAATAAAAGTATTTTATTCTAAAATCATATATGTGTTTTAAATACATAATACCTTTATCATACCATTCTTTATAGAATATAGTTATATTTCTTTCATTTTTTATGTTTGAGTTTATGCCACAAAATTTCATGTGATATGTTAGCACATGAATGATTAAAATTTACTTTGCACCAAGATGTTAGTATACTGTTTAGACGTATATTGTTTTACAAGATGTTTGGTGTCATTTGAATTTAGATTGCTTTTAAATAGTATATCACCACCATATTTATTTAGTTCCTTATTGTATGCAAGTTTTAACTGACTCTGTTTACCCTTTAAAGTTTTATACCATGAACAGTTAAGTGAATTCATAAATGCATGGATAATTAATCATTTTCAATCCACAATTTTCATAGCTTTGAATTATAGTTTTTCGTGCTATTTTATCAGGTTTACCGTCCCAGAGAAAGTTATACATCAAATCATTGATGTGTTTGATTGTTTCTTCAGCGGGATTCTCAAGCACTGTTAATGTGTATATTAATTTAGGTTTACCGCGAAGGTCTTTAAAAACAGTTATTTTGCCAATTAATGTCAAGTTCCATTTTTTCCAGTTTATTAAACAGTTTTGAAATGACTTAACTTTTGGTATTAAGTTTAATTTCATGTAGCCGTGTTTTGTTGTTTGTGAATATTATTCCAAGGGTTGATGCATGGTCGTTTGGACCAAGTATATTGCTTGTTGTTACACCATGGACTTGGGTTATGTCTAAGCCCCCCGATTTTTAGTGCTGTGCATTTTGACTTATTTAGTTTTAGACCAGATATTAGTGCGAAAGTGTCTAGTGTATGTATTAGTTCCTTAAATGATATTTCCGATCCATCCAGCGTAAAGCTTGCATCGTCTGCAAATAATGTTTGTTTTATTTCATTTTCACCTAAAAATAAAC
The DNA here is from genome assembly GCA_029237695.1 of Conchocele bisecta. Classification (NCBI taxonomy): domain Eukaryota; kingdom Metazoa; phylum Mollusca; class Bivalvia; order Lucinida; family Thyasiridae; genus Conchocele; species Conchocele bisecta. Next base: position 47,127,521 of record CM055271.1, on the reverse strand, counting down.
CTTTAATCTCTACATTTGCGTTTATTTGTCTAGATAAAAGTTCTATGCAAATAATAAAAATATATGCTGATAGCGGACAACCTTGTCTGACACCTTTTTTAATACTGAAAAACTTTGATAGATTACCATTATTCGAAACACAACTTTTTGCATCTTTATAGAATAGAGATATCCATTGTATTAGTGAATTACCAAAGTTAAGATTGTTGAGACACTTACTTATAAATCTATGATCTAAGCTGTCAAACGCTTTCTGGAAATCTGCAAAAAATATTAGACCTGGTGTATTGTTTTCATTTGCTTAATTTATTATTTCCATAAGTGTTCTTACATTTTCTCCTATATATCGACCTTTTATAAAACCAGTTTGATTCATGTTTATTATTGTGCTTAATACCTTTTTTATTCTATTACCTATAACTTTTGTTGCAATTTTATAGTCTTCATTTAATAGCGAAATTGGCCTCCAATTATCGATTGAACGTGTGTTTTTATCTTTTTTTGGCAGTAACGTAATGATTCCTTGTTTTTGCATTTCAGTTAGAGATCCATTTTCGTATGAGTAATTAATCGATTTTATGTAGTGCTTTTTTATGTCATTCCAGAAAAGCTTGTAAAATTCGGCAGTTAGACCATCTGATCCTAAAAATTGTGATTTTTATTCTCGATTTTCGTTGGGAAAATTGCAAAATCTCTTTTTATAATAATAGTTGCAAAAAATGCACAGGTATTTTCAATTAGCTCATTCATTTTTCTATCTATTGATATAAAAAATATGTTTCTAAGTTAATATTATTTTGGTCCTTTTTAGATAATAATAATGACACCATTTGTTTTTATTTTCCAATTAGCGTATCACGGACATCTTCGGCAATTTCCGTGATATTCGTTGAAACGGGCACCTGCTTACGGTCACTCTAAAAGCTTATATGTTGCCCGAGGCATGACCGTGTTGTCGGTAACATTATTAGTGAACAAAGTAACCAACATTTTCTACTGATTTTTAATTTCAGCATAGACTTTGTCTCATTTGATTATCTCGATAATTGCAACTTGCAATACTTAATATAATGTCATCTTAATTTGATTTGGCTAGAAATAATTAATGTAATTCCCTTTATTCATGTACGGGCGAATTATAAGTGTTGGTCAGACTACCTTACTTTGTAAGATTACTTACACTGGTTGTAAATATTTGTATCGTTGCATGTTTTCTCTTGATTTCAGGGCAATATTAGCGGGATTTATACCGATTATCGAAACTAATATTGGTGAAAGTGTCACAAATTATAAAATTGTTAATAAATGGAAATGTGTTGATTTTATTTACAGGGAATTAAGCAGAATTATCGCGAATTATTTACTGCAAACTAAACCTTGAACTATATTTATACAACCAGTGAAGACCTCGTTTAGAGTGCGCGGATGCGCAGCTTGATCTGGGTATACAATGGTTTCAATCGCTGTTTTGCATTAGGCTACATGTTTTCTCCGTATAGCTATAGTGCAGGCTTCATAATGATTAATAAACAGTGTAAGACCAGATCAGACTCATACACGTACACATTTTTAAAAATCGATTAGAAAACAACATATACGCATATACGGAAGCATATACCGACCCCCACCCACCCCCAACCCCCCCCCCCCACCCCTCCACCCCCTCCTACATATTCTAACTATGTATGGTGTATTGACAAGTTATATGATATGTTTATGTAAATAAAAACTTGTATTATGTATAAAAGACTAAAAAGAGATCATGGATTTCTTATGCATTCATGATATTTTACCCAAGGACAATTGTGCTTTTTTAGAGAAGTTATGTTATGACTAAAAGAGAATCTCGATTGTTTGTGCATTTATGATAGTTTTCACAAAGAAGTCATATTATGACTAAATGGAGGATATTCATATTTTTGCAACGAATATGACATATATGTTCATCGAGTGGTGTGGAATGTCCATATTTCACGAGTGCCGTTCATATTCGTTGCAAAAATATGAATATTCTATTTATTATGTACCGCTCCATGGAAATTAGCAGTTTTTTTTAGACTGTATACGGTAATGAATGTGTATTTGCAGTCCGACACTGCAGGTGCGCGTTATGAATATAGATAGCGGAAGTAGTCGTATTTTCACCGGAAGATGTTTATTTCATCGATGAGAACATATGACTTTTATTTACATCGTATAACTATGTATTTCATGGGTAGGTATATAATAAAATAGGTTCTCTTTTTTTGTGCATTTATGATATATTGCACAAAGATAACTGCTTTTCGAAATAAGTTATATTATGACTAAAATAGATTCTCTATTTTTGTGTCTATTTATGATATGTTGCGCAAAGATAACTGCGTTTTTAAAGACGATATTAGGACTAATGTATATATAGAGATTCTCATTTGTTGTGTTCATTTAAGATATTCTGTCCTAAGATAAATGTGTTAATTAAAAGATCCTATAATATGATGTATAAAGTAAACATATGCATCTTTTTCTGCAGTATTACAATTTTAACAAAGATAAATTTTCGGATCATTTTTTTCCACCGAAACTGTGAACGTTCGTACCAACTTTAAAACAGGAACTGTTTGCACCGTGTTCATTATTTCCTTAATTGCCAGACTGTTCGATACTAGGTTTATAATATCATTTGCATGTTCTGTTAATCCGCAGGAAACACATTTAGGCCAGGTATTTTAGAATTTGGCAAGGAAATTAAAGTTAACAAGCTAAAAAAAATTCATGAAAAAAATCCAGAAAAATTTACTGAACAAGACAACAAAAGTCCCCGGGCTTTCAACCGGTGCTTCCAAGATGGCCGCCAAAATGGCCACCAAATCACGCATGTTACGGTTATATATGATAAAGGAAAAACTATACAAAAAATCTTATCCATACATTGAAAGATATAAAATATTACCCTGAGGAAAATATTAAATAAGGCTATAGCATTTTTTGACTAACATTTTTTCAAGATGGATGGTAAAATGACAGCCAAAATGGCCGCCTAGTCTAACTTAGGTTTTATATGTATTCTCAATTTTGACAAGGTATAATCTGACCCAACACCGGTAGGTAATACCCGCAACATCGAATCTAGTGGCAGATTGGATAGTTGAAAACTACCACTGAGTGATGTCCTCGCTTCACCTCGTGTGCACGCTACGTGGCGATACTGGTCCAATGATGCGAATTTCTCAGTACCGTACAACGCAAGAAGAAAACTTTCCCCTACAATAGCAACTTGATCGCACGTGCTGGACACGCGATTTAACACATCCATGTGAATCTGCTTAAAGTATCGCCACGTAGCGTACAAACGAGGTGTTACGAGGACATCACTGTATGCTGATCTCTGTACCCATCATTATGCAATAACATTTGCTATTCACAATAATAAAATGTGTAGGTTGGTCTGTGCATACCTTCGTTACAAATTGCATTTAACACATGACCCCGGACATGCCATTTTATGTGAAACATTACATGCACAATTGGCCTTATCACAGACACTTGGAGATAAACAGCTTTGCTATGTAATTTACAACACGAATTTGTGCGACAGTGATCACCATTATAGACAATATCAGTAAGGTAATCAAGTTAAGTTAAGTGGAACAACACATTCAATTATGTACACGGATTACCTAATTATTGGTGGGATACTGCATGTCAGTACCATAATAGAAATAATTTGTGTTAACTATGACTCATCATAATTAATAATGATTTTATATTATGAACATTTTTGATATTTAAAAAAATATTATACCATACTGTCATCATCACAAAAGACAGCAAGAAACATAAATATGTTACAGGTGGTCTGTCATGAATGATGTTGTAAAATAACAATATCTAATTTTCATTGTTATAGTCTACATCATAGTAATACCAATCGAACGCACAATTTCAATCCATTATTAAGCTCCACTTGGTTTAGTAATAATGTGTGTATTCCTTATTTTAAATGTATATATAGGGTAGATAATTTGGTTTTGCATATCAATAGCGTTTTGTAACGATCCAGCTATTAAACTCACCTTATGGATAACTAGATGTCGATGTAGCATACCATAGTATATTTTGACATATTGGCATATTTAAATAAATATGAATAATAACTGCCTCAATTAAATTCTTGATAGTAGCATATGTGTGCCATTGTCATTTTCAAGCAATATATTATTATTTCGAAACCTTAAGTGTGACAGAGCACCTTTAACTGAAGTCATGCCATGAATATTGATATACAATGCGCGTGGAATTTAATCAACATAACATTATTTGTGGTAATGTCTACAACACAAAGTGACATTCGAGAACAAAATGTGAGTATTTAAACATGGCTAAGCACGCATGTTTACAATTAGCATGCAGTGCAGTCAAATGAACAATCAGTCTAAGAACTACGTATTCACACATAGTCGATACTTAAATCTCCCATTCCAAATCATGCATACATGTACAGTGGGGTCAGCGTGTAAGTGCACACACGAACGAACACGATAGGTTGGAACCAACCTGTCGTGTTAGTTCGTGTGTGCACTCACACGCTGACCCCACTGTAATGTTATACAAAATTGTAAATGGTCTTGTCCCAACATATCTATCGAATATCCTCGCTCCACGAGTAGGCGAAGGGTCAAATTAGCCATAACGAAACTCTGAAAATTTCAAATACCCCCAACCAGAACAACTATATACTACCATGCTTTGTTGCCATCTACTCTTTGAGTCTGTCACAATATTGATTTGTATGTGCGAAACAATCGATCTTTAACCGCATTTAAACAAGCAATTAGTGAATACCATCTGCCAGATTACTACTACGTAGGCTCAGGAATGGGTCAAATACTATATGCGAGATTTAGACTACAGTGTAGCTATCTCAATGATCACATTTTCCGTCGTAATTGTGTACCCAGTCAACTCTGTACTGCATGCGGTTGTATTGAGAGTTGACTTAGACTACAGTGTAGCTCTTTCAATGATCACATTTTCCGTCGTAATTGTGTACCCAGTCACTGTCTGCGGTTGTATCGAGAGTTCCGACCACTTTTTGCTTAGTTGCACTCGTTATTCTGATATAAGACTCAGACAGTTCCGTAATCTACCAACAGCTATAACCGAACATCAACTCCTTTTCGGCATACATATAGAAAACTATGAAACTAATTAGCAAATCTTTCTGAATACACAAGCATACATATTAGAAACAATGCATTTTTCTCCATAGTCATGTGATGCACTTTGTTCATGACAACCAATATATTACCAATATGATTGTAATATCCCAGGGGCGGTGGATATTATTGTGAGTAATGCTAGATGTATATATGATCAGAGACATATAATACATGTATTATATGAGCCCGGCTATGACATATCAACCCTTATCGCACTGACGTATATCGCCGTAAATGAAATCGATGAAAAATTCTATAGTTTCCGTAAATGACGTCAAAAGTTGACAAAAAATACTGGGCATATGCGGAATTAAATTGTTGCCAACTTTCGACGTCATTAACGAAACATATAGTTATTTTTATAAAGCATTTTCGGCCAATTACGGACAAGCAATTATGTGATTTTCTCAGAGTCTGGCTCATATGATAGGATGTACAATGTAACATGCTGGCTCGAATAACCCGTTCTCTCTTCTCTCATCCACACGTTCCTTTTAATGTTAATATATGCATCTATGCCCTTTAACAAATATGTGAATACCATAGCCTTAGCATTTTTAATTATTGTCCAGTTGTTATTATATCAATGTAAAGGTACTATTGACTTAATGACTTAATGGTATAGATACCGCTTATGAGCTTATGCTCATACTTAAGCTATTTAATAAATTCTCTTTGGCCCATTTTGATTTTAGATAGAAGCCAGTAATTCGTATTTACCCACAATTCTTGCATCACTGATATGTATTCTCAAGTAATTATATTTTTTTTCTACACGCAAAATAGAGATATAAACCATAAAGCGGCCCTCGCATATCAGCCGGCGTCCGCGCGACTTTTCCAATCGCAGGAGTCGGCGGGAGATTTAGAGCCCGTGGATGAATCGGGCGAATTTCATGTCTGCGACGTGTGCCCTCACATATTAGATGGGGCCCGGGCGCTGTACTTTGAACATTGTATCGCAGTGGATACAGTGTGCCCGCTAGGGCGTCGGACGGACGCCGCTAGATAATCTGGCGGGCGCCGGCTGGTCAAAGAACAGATCGGTAGGCGTCCTGGCGGGATCCGTGAGGGGGCCGTGAGGGGGCTGTGAGGCTGTCGTAGGGTTGCCGTGCGGGGCCCGTGAGTAGCGTGAAAATCCCACAGTGCCCGGCGGATTTTTTTCCAATTATTTACGTCAAAATCTTCATGCGGCCGCCAGATCACTGGTCGGTTTCCGGCAGGCCGCCGGGCGGGGCCCTAGCGACGTGTCTACGGGCTTGCCACGACCTGAAGTCGCGCTTGGAAAATCACAGGTTTGGGGGTCAGGTTTTCACGCCTGCGGCGTTCGTGCGACCTCTAAAAATCGCAGCGGAGCCCGTAGAAATCGGGCAGCGTCCGCCCGGACGCCTCGCGAAAATGTCCTTTTTGGCCCGTTTTAGGGACGTAAGTATTAACAAAAAACAGAAATATATTATTCGTATCACATAGCGTCGTCTTTTGTTTTCACTTTACGAGAACAAACTATATTCAAATTAAGTATAAATGCATCAACACATGTGACATAACTCTTTCTCTGACATATATTGGTTGTAAACACTCGCAGATCAATGACAAATATAAAGTTGAGTATTAACAACAGCAGAACGATATAATTCGTATTATGTAATGCAATTTTCTTTTTTTATGTAACATGTAAGGGGGGTCGGTATACGCTTCCGTACATATACAGTCTGCATCCGCGCAGTCTTATCATAGTATACACCTATAACAACTGACATACTGATTTGTAATTTCAGCATAGACTTTGACTTACACGTATTTGATTATCTTTGAGATAATTGCAACTTGCAATACTTACTATAATTTCATCTTTATTTGATATGTTTAGAAATAATTAACGTAATTCCCTTTTTACGTACACGGGAATTATAAATCTTGGTCAGACTACGTTAGTTTACACAATTACTTACGCTGGTTGTAACTATTTGTATCGTTGCATGTTTTCTCTTGATTTCATGGCAATATTAACGAGATTTCCACCAATTATCGAAACTAGTATTGGTGAAAGTGTCACAAATTAAAAATTGTCAATAAATGTAAAGGTGTTGTTTTTATTTACAGGGAATTAAGCAGAATCATCGCGAATTATTTACTGCAAACTAAACTTCCTTGAACTTTTTTGTACAAAGGAAGAATATTTAATTCCACATTTGGCACAAAATGTATGCGATATCATTTAAGGAAACCATATTTAACTTTTGAAGTGAGATACATGTTAACCTGACACGTTAATTAGAATATCACAGTGGTCAATGGTGGATCGCCACACTACATGTACATGGATTATCGATTTACACTCTTGTGTCAAAAAGCTTCTTCAACCTTGACCAATCACCAACCTTGACTTCAACCTTAAAGCAATCACTTCTCTGATGGATTTTGTGTGATGCCTACATGTACTTATCATAAAATGGTCAAATGCCTCGGCAGGCGCAACACCGCTTCCGTGGCGGAATTATTGTATTTCAATGTCTCATGTGCTGCTCTCTGTGCCAGCGTAAAATGTTTCACGTCGAAAAATACACTGGTTTCCTGATGAGATGCCACTCGACTCTACTTAGAGTTATCGTGTAAACACATTTTTCGTCAGGTGTCCGCATCAAAAAATGTAGAAAAGTGCAAATTGAAAATGTTGTCATTAAGGCTGGTTTTCACAGAGCGCGGCCCATATTTCTTTATAATTGTTAATTTTACCCCTGCTAATTAAAGCTATGTCGTCACATGTACACAAAGGTTTTACCGTAGACATGACCTGAAATCACAACCATTTGAAGCTGGCCGCTTTATGTGAAACTTATTTTAAATGAATAGATATAGCAGAATGTACTATTATTAAAGAATAACTTGCTTGTAATTGTTATATAAATATATAAATAAAGTTTAAAGGAAATATTAGCATTAGGATTACATAATACTGATTTTATTATGTGTTATCTAAAAATACCGATCGTTTGGTTATTTAGTTTCAAATGTCATTTCACAAGTCATCCATATAATATATTATAAAAATCATCAATGCAATATAAAGTCATTTGCAATATGCCCATTTGTGTACAGAATTAAAAATAATCGAGAAAATTAATACGTATTTTCTTGAAGGAAACCGAAGAAATAAAGACAACTATCTGAACCACTATAAAAACAACTGCACAATTCTGCCACGCATATCCAACATTAAAATATTTGTGAGCCGTAAAGCGTACGGCTATAAATAGGACAACTTATTGCAATGACGCAACAATTCCAAGTGTCAAAATCCGACGTGACGTTCGTAAATTTAGCCTTTCATGAAGTTGTCATTAAGAATGCTTTTCACAGAGCGCGGCCCATATCTATTCGTATCCAGAACAGCTTTATGATGTACAGGGTGTCCCCAAATATCTGTTACATGTTTTATGGTCAATAAATACAGAAGTCGGTTACATACAGGAAAAATAAATACCATAATACAACGGTTGGTTTATTTATGTTATGTACATGTTAAACTATTTGTGGAATACCTGTTACATAGGATCCACCAACACTGTGTTTTTACATAACGTGCTCTAAATGACGTCCCTTTTGCAGAATTACCAATTTGAAATCCAGTCTACGCTTGAAGTTTTCAATTGTGACGATGCACATTCCACTGGTGATTTTGTGTATATCTTTTTACATTTGCCTTCTTAAGTCCATCTGTTGCCTCAGGTACTGACGTTTAGACATTGTCTTTTAAATATGCCAAAAGAAAAAAGTACAATGGGTTGAGATCTGTAGCCGATTTCACCAACATTGCAAAGCATACTTTTCTAGCAAAGTATACTTTGAGGGAGTAATCATTCATTTTTCCTGAAATGTATTATTTCATATAGAACTAACAACTGCATATATTTGATGATTACAAGTATGCAGTATTATTATACTGAATTTATTACATTATCACAGCCAAAATGGCTGTGATAATGTAATAAATTCAGTAAAATAAAAATTAATAAATTTAACCTAAAATTGAAAATTTCTCCCTCAAAGTATACTTTGCTAGAAAAGTATACTTTGCAATTTTGATGAAATCGGCTATAGGCGAGTGAGATGGCCACACATTCAGTGAGCGGAAGGAGATGAGCTTTGAGCCGAATGTTGCTTGAAGACACTGGAGTACCGATGCCGCTGTATGCGGAGCTGCTCCGTCTTGCTGAAGCAAACATATTTCAATATCAATGTTTTTACGACGGAGGGCGGGAAGAAACTTTGATCGCAATAGTGCTAGACACCGTTCCGCATTTGCTGTGGCCACATTTCCATCAGAATCCTCAATGACAAATGAAGCAGACCTTTTTATCCCATCAAAACAGTGCGTATGAAACACGGTGCCGTGAAACATTTTTGATATCCAGTCAATACTATTTTTGCATTTACAGCCATTTGTAGGTGTTGACGGGATAAACAGAATAGTAGGTTAGTGCCGTGAATGGGTAACAATATCTGGCGCGGCACGGAAACGGAATGTGCTCGGCAGAGCCTCTCCCATTCCGTTTCCTGAGCCTTGCCAGATATGTTTTCCCATTCATGGCATTAACCTAATTTTCTCTATAACATTCTCGCCATCTAAAGGTATTTCTATGTAAATGTTAGACGTCTCTGACCACAAAAGCAAAAGTTTTCTTTGTTCACATCATTGTTCAAATAAAAGTGTGCTTCGTCGGAAAACCATCTAATGTTCGTGAAATATTCCGGCTGGGCATTCATCCGTCTTGCAAATTCCAGACGACTTGAAATGTCAGTTTCGTTCAGGTGCTGCATAATCGATATTTGATAATGTGTTAACTACAAATTAACTGGCGTTTCGTTGATAACTTATCTCACGACGCGGATGTTTTTGAGACCGTGCCGATCTCGGTCTACCGCTGTTATCATGTCTTCCATCCAATATCGAACCTCGAGCCTCAATTTCTTCACAATTCTGTGCAATCAATTGACCAGTTTTGGGCATTTCATTTGTATTATTGTATTGTACTTCCCCGTATATGTTGCTGAAATTGTCTCAACGGTGGGAAGTACGATACAGAAATCAGAATGTTTCTAAGTACTTATGTGAGTACTTACCTGTATATAGTCAACACTCTCCTCCCAATCCGCAAGTTGGAGATGATTATTCCATCGCAATATGAGGTTTTACCGGTGCGCGAATATAAATAACTTTTGACGATGTTTTTGTTTCGTAATATACATGGAGCTTGACTGCCTCTGCAAGGTGATTTTCTGAAGAAAAAAAATGATGCCGTCATTTGTGACGTCATCAAAATGTGACAGTACTCAGCCATTCTCCAATAAACCTTACAATTACAAAAATACCATGTGGTCGATACATGCCAGCGATATACTTTCGAATGGGACTTTAAACGTGTTCAACATTCAATTTCTTTTGAACAACAACTAAATATGAGTATATTCTAAAGCAGTTTTGCAGTCTTGTTGGCGGATTTGCTGAAATATTCGCTGATAATAAGCTCACCGTACGTCATTTTGCTCTGTCACTGGCGTGTTTTACTATAATTGAATGCACACGATCGACACAAATCAACAAGAACTCAATGTCCAATTTTATTTTTCTTAAGTTATCGCACACCCAAACATTTTGCAAAGCAAAATTCAACAGTAATTGTAAGTAAAATGGTGATTTTTACGAAAATCTGTTGTCACAAAATCATGCCTGTCCTCCATAGCGAAATTGTAGCTACCCTATGTGGAACTGTAGAAGCGGTTAACACACACTGCAGTGTGCTTATTTTCTTGTGAAAACGTCATAGTCAATGGTAAAAAGAAGTTTATTCAACTAATCATTAAGCCCACTTTACAGAAAACGTGATGCTGACAAATTTATGTTGTCACACTTCAAGGCCTGTCCTCCGTAACTGCACTTTCTCACGAAATTACACTATATACTGTTTGTTAATCATATAATATGAACGTTATGTTCTTATCCATGGACTTTTTTACAAATGCTTATAAAAGTGTGTCTACCTTAAAAGGCAAAAATAAATGACACATCAGACATAAATTATTACCTACGTAACCCTTGTCCTCCGTTATATTATTTTCAATGCCATATACTTATGTTCCATTGTGCGCAACAACAACGGCGTTGTGTTTTATATGATCCCGGTATGTATGTCATCTTCCATCAGTGACATTAGCATCTGCTACGCATGAGGAATATTTGTTTCTTCATATTCGAAGTTAAATTATAAACCGTTTTATCTGCAAACACCATACCAGTGATTCGAATATACAAATTGGAATACATTATGGGTGATATAATGACCATTGATGCATCTATAAACGAAACAATCAAGTGCTTACCTGTGCTGGCACATACATGCCATCAGCAAATAAGTCAAGTATTTTGTTACGGAGGACAGGATCTTGGAAGGCATGTTAAAATGCTGTATATGTATGGAAATGTTAGTTCATAATGTTTACCTAATTATTGTTAGAATCGCTTACATGTCGATTGATGTGTAAATGTTGAAATAAGTGTGTGTAGTTCTGGTAATGTGGATGAAACTCCGTTATGGAGGACAGACAAAAGTTTAACTGCATTGCATGACTATATATAGTTCTACCCAATGGCAGTTTGCATCTGAAAACGAACTATGACATTGATTGGGATAGTGTTTAGCTAATACGCAATAGACATTGTCCACAACCCGACATATTAGTAGATACAGCGGTTTAAATGGCCGTTATGGAGGACAGAAAAGTGTTACGGAGGATAGAACAAAATGAACACTAGTTTGTAGCATATCTTTTGGTGAACATGACAAAATAGATGCCACTAGAAGACAACACGACTGATGAGCAATATATGTTGATGACATACGATTGATTATGTCCGTTTAAATATTCACGATGCAAGTTCTTTAGACTCGCATCCATTAACCAATTCGAAAGCATTTCCAACTTGCATGTTTATGAAATTTATATTTAAGTGGTTAAAATATGTGTGTCATCCTCCCCCATGTACACCGTCCCACCCTCCACTCTCCAACCCTGACCATTCACACAGTGCATCCGATTTGCTATCCCTTTAGTACACGTATAATAATCTTTTTCAGAATGATCCTTATACAAACATCGCACGGTGAGATATTGGTAAAGTCCTTACATCTAATACTGCATACTAGTAATACTGAGGCGTGTCATTGCTTTTGGAATGACAAATAGTTGTTTTAAACTTGATGATGGCTGGCGGAAATAAATTGCGGATTCATTTAACCATTTAATTTTGAGTAAATTTCGGACAGCCGGCTTATGAAACGGTCCGTAACGAATTTTGCAACCAACATAAGACCAGATCCGGAATATTAATTGGATATACACATATATAGACCCCATTAGTAAACCACTTAGAGATAGTAGCTTCAAACGCCCGAATAAATGTTGCATTATGTTAAAAGAAAGAAAAACACGGTGAGCATTTCCTGTTTTGAGTAACTGAGGAAATTAGCTCCCCTCCGTTGACTTGGCCACATCCCCTTCAAATGGCCTCATAGAACAAATATGTTAAACTAATTCAATCCGTCCATATAGAGTTTATGAGTAATCCCAGAAGCAATATTTCACGAAACATATTTTGAAAAAGTGTCAATGATATTTCCTGTAAATAAAGCCGAACTAACTTTGACGAAAGTTTCAGGACAAATGCGGAATGAAGTATTCTGTATTTGCTTTGAAGACTTAGTCCACTTTCGGCACCATTTACAGAACATACCGTATATTTTGTAAAGCATGTTCACGACTAAAGTCGCACGTGCGATTAGTAATAAATCCCCATGGATAGGTCCAATATTGCTAAGGTCACGTTTCATGTTTCTATTATTTCAGTTCATTTGATGAAACTGCATTTGAACCACCGCCTAGCAAAAGTTTATACATGTAATGTACTATTATCAGTATAATTGTGACGCACCATGAGAAAAATTGCCAAATTAAAATGTTGACCATTGTTGACCATTGTTGAGAGATAATTTCCTTCAGCAACATATTTCAAGTTATACAAGACATAGGGATGGTCAAAACCCTTGTTGTTTGGATTTACTTATTTCTGACAGTGACGATATTATTAGTGATGTGCAGTTCGAAGATAAACTTGGAGTAAATGACCATGTTAGTATAATCTTCAATGTACAGTGTGACTTTAGTGTAACAGGATCCATTGAGACGCGACCAAATGTCTATAAAGGGAATTACCATGATATTAGGAAATATTTAGAGGAAGTTGATTGGAATGAAATGACACCGATGGGAGTGGAAGAGTCGTGGACATTTTTTATTGATCATATTCACCAAAGTGTCAATAAATTTATACCAGTGAAAAGCACAAATGTCGGAGAAAAAAACATTTGGTAAAATTTATGAGAATTATACTGCTCACACAGCTTTTTATCTGAGTGCATTACGTAGCGTAATACAGCAACCCCGAAACCCGCCCCCTCCAGATTAGCAATACTTCAATATGAACATGTTATTAAAAAACACTATTGCATGCAACTGCACCTTGCCGTTCAACTTACGTCGGTAATATGCAAAATTCTTGAAAAACACATACGAGAAGCTATTGTTCAACATTTGTCAATATATAACCTACTATTGGACTGTCAGTTTGGATGAAGAATAGAAGCACTATCTTGCAATTGTTAACCGTTATGGAGGACTGGACGGAAACATTGGATAATGACCAGCAAATTGACACTATTTATCTCGATTTTCGGAAAGCGTTTGACAGTGTTCCACACAGACGTCTAATTCAGAATTTGAAATGTCATGGTATCTCGGGTCGTATATTAACATGGTTAATTAATTTCCTCAGTAACCGGAGACAACGAGTGATAGTTAATGGAAGCACATCGGGATGGACTGAAGTACTATCAGGAATTCCTCAAGGATCTATATTAGGACATATTCTGTTCATTATTGTTGTCAATGACTTACCTGAAGTAGTGGGAATTTGACTATGAAATGATAGATGATACTGACAATGCACATATTTTACTGAACGAGGTCTCCGAACGTGACTTGGGAGTGTTATTCAAGTCAAATTTGAAGCTTCATGAGCACATTAGTACATTGGTGAATAAAGCAAACAGTATGACCGGCCTTATTAAGAGGAAATTTACATTTATGGATATATATAGCTTTTTAGCCATGTACAAAGCGTTAGTGCGTTCCCACTTGAACTATGGAAATTGATTTATTACCCAATAACTAAAACGAATAAACAATTAGTGGAAAATGCCCAAAGGCGAGCGACCAGACTTCTTCCCGAACTATAGGGATTGTCATATGAACAACGACTTGCCCGATTGAATCTTCCATCACTAGAGTATCTTCGCCAGCGATTTGACATGACACAAGTTTTTAAAATAATTAATAATATAGACGATATAGACGCAAGTGTATTCTTCAGCTACTCGGATAATCAGTTAAGAGGACATAGCAGGAAATTGAACAAACCAAGAGCTAGGAAAGCAATTCGATTGAACTCGTTCTCTCATCGTACCATCAACACTTGGAACAATTTACCAGCAGAGCTAGTGAATTCGGAATCAGTCATGTCCTTCAAAACACAGTTAGACCAGCTGTGGTCCCATATCCGTTTTGATACATCAAAAGTATGTTGAAAAATTAAGTCTACGAACATTACTATTAAATTATAATGCCATTAATGCACGGACCGGAACCGGAGATAGTAAATAATATAAAGAAGAAGATGAGGGGGGGGGGGGTAACAAGCTACTCAGAGCATATTAAGTTCCCCAACAACCAAAGAAGCAAGCAAGCAGTAGTACGTCATCATCTAGTGCACTTCCGGAGCATGATACTCGTGCACATTGTTCATTAGAAGCAATGAGCAGGCTGATCCGAGGCTAGAAGATTTACAAACCGATTTGGAACACTTTTCCCATGAACGTCACAGTATATTACGATTCACCTACCCATGTGTACAGTGACTAGCCGCTACGAGGTTAGTTATATGCAGTCAGTATCTTTTCCCAGCTATCCAAATCATGATATTATTGGAAGACGCGCAGGAGGACAAAGATCTAAACCGAATACAAATTCACGACATAGCTTTTTGTTAGTCGATGGCCCATTTGCATTTTGATGTTGGTATTTCGTTGGTTCTGTCCTCCGTAGCGGAAACTTACACTATATTATGGCAGCATCTGGATCATATGTTCTTAAAATAGGATTTATAGTGATCTGGATCTAGTTGTGACTGCTCATGTAGTGCGTATTTCCAAATTTAATGTACACTGACACAGCTTGTTACCAAATGATACAATATATACAACAGGTTTGTCTTCCTATATAAACATACATTTCTTATACATGTTGTACTAGTATATCAATGAATAACATAACACGCATAATTATTCAACTTGTCTCATCGAAATAACAATATATACTGAATAATATTATGAAATATCACACCTTATCAATTGCAGAAGTTCTTTAAATAACATGCAAATATTCTTACCTCCGTAACGAAATGGAACATATTTTTATTTTCTATAGTGTATGCTACAGAATGGCGTTATGGTCATTATATCTATTTTCTAACAAGCACACGAAGTCTGAGATCTGATTGTCTTTAATTTCTTTTAAAATAATTCCCTCATTAAATAAACTTATAAAAGAGAACGCAGTGTTTCATAAAACAAATGGGTTTCTGAAAAAGCTTGTATAGGCATTGCTTCTCATAGACTTGTAAACAACGTGTATGTATACCTTATAAGCGTCCCTACTCATTGGATGTGGTGTCCGCTACAGAAAAACACAATTGAGTTGGTGTATTTTAGTATCATGCTGTAGGTAATCATGTTCTACATCACAAGGCGTGCTCTCTATCCTGCATAACGGTCGGCCACACATATACATTTCAAATTGTTAACACTTTGAAATACTAGAAGTGGTCTGGGCAGACTTTTACAAAATAATACAGAAAGGGTTACTCGTCTAAAAATCAGTAAGTTAAAGATGATTACTAAAACTTTATTTAAAAAATATTATTTTTGGTAATGGTAAGTATTTTTTGGAGAATGGCTGTACTGTCAATTGAACACGTAACATATATTTTGGGACACCCTGTAGTTAGGACGACGTATACTGTATATTAAGGCGACTTAGCAGGTGTATACCACCATAGTCAGTACGTATCTCATGGTATGCATTAACGATGTCGGCAATATTCAACTTCGTCGGGAAGCGTGTGTTGGTCACGGGGGCTGGTAAAGGTATGTTTCCATTTAATTTGCTTTCGTATTAACCGTAGCAGGGAGCTTAATCATGTTCTCCAAATAGCTATAAACGACGGGTGTTCGGAAAGAAACCGGAAGACCTTTGTAACTTTGATTGGGATGTCGGTGAGTAAGACATTTTAAGCCTATGATATACATACACATTATGGCTATGAAAATGCAAGCTGATGTCATTGAGTGTCCACTTGATCGCGAAATACTGTAACCTTAGTAACGTCATGTATGGGAGTGATGCTTTATCAAGGACCCTGGGGCCCGTTTCACTAAACTTCGTACGACTAAACTGTTCGTAAGTGCAAATTTAGGATCGTCTGGAAATTTAAATTGAAGGATTTACATGTATTGAGCATAGGCTGCATATGCTGCAAATAAATGTAAATCCAATAATTGCTTACAAGAAAACAGTGTTAATGTGACATCTACAGACTATCATAATATTGCACTCACTAACATATTAGTCGTAAGAAGTTTAGTGAAGCGGCCCCCAGGTGTCTGAATCGTACAGCAGATTTAAGGAAGGTGCAGATGTTAGTTTAAACATATTTTATTTGCATATTGTTTACAAGTTCATTGTCAATGTCAATGTTACTATATACAGTACTATGCAAATGGGATTGGATTGAAAGCAAGCTTATTTAAATCCTCTCCCTTACATGTGACTAGATATCATAGGATGCCGAAACCAAGACATTCCTGCCATCAGTTTTAGAACAATATATATTATGTGATAATTGATATGTTCTGGAGTATAAGTTGTTCTAGTTTCAGCATCGTCTGATACACGGCAATTACATTAAAGCAATTAAATTTAAAATTTCCGAAAAATATAGTATTGACACAAATGTACAGGCAATAGGTTTTATGTAATCAATTACGTGATACATGAAATGGAAAAAAAATAAGGAAAGAAGCAAGCCACAATAGGAGTTGGAGTCTTGTTCCCACACCAAGCCATGTCCAGTTATCGCCACCCCAAGTCAGTTAGTGATAAGCATGTGCACATGCAGGCATCATTATATGGTGCATTAAAAACGACCGGTGTCTTGTATGAATAGTTTAACTGATGCGAAAATGGCTTCATTGGAGTTATTGTTAAGTTGTCTGTTGCCATAGAGTATAGTGTGGAGGGTGGGTTGGCAAAAAGTGTGTATGTCGTCTATTAGTTGAGCTCTATGTGCTCCATATTGAGTGCAGTGGAAAAAGAAAATGGGTGGCATCTTCAACTTGTCCACAGTTACAGTTGGGCGTGTCATTAATGTTCTTACGATATAAATCATGATTGAGAGAACTGCATTTCGTTCTAAGACATGTGTGTAATACCTGGACATACCTAGTACCACTGTAGTAGTAGGTTGGGACCTCTCCGGTATTTGTTTTCATTTTGGTTTTAAAACAATTAAGTGATGGGGCGTTCCGTGTGTCATCTGGAAGAGAGTTCCACTCCCGGATTGTGGATGGTAGAAACGAGTTATAATAAAGGGTGGTTCTGGACCGTAACATCTGTATATTCTCAGGGTTTCGTAAATTGTAACGGGACGTATCTATTTCCGGTGGAAGCACATCGACCAAGTAACCGGGTGAGATGCCATTTTTCATTTTGTAAAATAGGGACAATTTATGGGAGTGACGTCTATTTCCTAATGTTTCCCAGCAGGTTTCTATATATAAGGACTCGATTGACACAATCCGAGTGGCACCTGTAGCGATATACGTGCTGCTTCAATCTGAATTTTTTCGAGGGCATCCTTCTCATACTGGGTACAATTATCCCAGACGACATCCGCATATTCTAATACCGGCCTAATAAAAGTAAGATAAATTATTTCAAGGCATTTTCTATCTAGAATGTACTTTAATTTTCTCATAGCATTGATCATACGCCATGCCTTTCCGGTTATGTAGTCTATGTGTTGGTGCCATGTACCCTCGTTATTAAAATACAAACCTAGATGCTTGTGACTATCAACTTCTGAGACATTAACATTATTCATGAGGATTGGGGGATGTACTTCTCTATTACGCTTACGTGTTATAAGTAGTGATTCAGTTTTCCTTGGATTAAATGATGCAAGCCATGTATTAGACCAGTTAGTAATTATATCGAGATCGTTTTTTATAGACCTGGATGCTGTTGCTGGCGAATCAACAATAAGATATAAACTGGTGTCGTCTGCGAAAAGTCGAATATTAGAATTTATGTCCGCAACAATATCGTTTATATATAATAGAAATAACAAAGGGCCGAGAATAGATCCTTGCGGGACGCCAGCCTTCATTTGGTTCCAGTTAGAATAAACACCTGGTAATACAACCCTTTGCTTGCGATTATTAAGATAACTTTTAAGCCAGTCGTGAATATTATTAGTAACACCTACGGCTCTCAGCTTCAAAAGAAGACCTGTATGCCAAACTCTATCAAATGCTTTGCTTATGTCGCAGAATACCACCCTCACCTCTTTTCCATCGTCTAATGCACGACATAATGTATTGTAAAGGAATGTCAGTTGGTTTACAGTTGAGTCGCCAGGTACAAACCCGGACTGTAATGGTGTTAATATATTATTGTCATTAAAATGATTGTACAAATACTTGAAAACCGCCCTCTCAAGAACTTTACTAACAGTGTTAAGAAGGGAGATGGGACGATAATTCGAAGTGAGAGAAGGATCGCCAGCTTTAAATATCTGGCACACATTGGCCTCTTTCCATACGTCTGGAAATAGTCCACATTCAATTGATTTGTTAAAGAGGTCTTTTAGGGGAGTTGCTAATTCGTACTTTGTTTATTTAAGTATACGATTATTCAAGCCATCTGGTCCAGAGGCTTTACCTATGGGCAAATTAGAAAGGATTGTTTGTATTTCTGTTTCGTTAAGGGTGATAGTTTCAAGTCTACTGGTTATTGCATAAGGCGTTACTATGGGTGAAGGAACAGGAGGTTCTTGTAAAAGAGTTTGATCACGGAATAAGTTATTTAAAATGTTAGCTTTCCCCGTGTTATCGTCGATTATTGATCTATTATGTTGAAGTGGTGGGATTGTTTTATTTTCATTCTCGCATATGAAATGTTTCAAAGTAGACCACCAATCTTTTGAACGGAGTTGACCTGATTTTAATGTGTTACTTATTCCAGTGTGGTAATCTTTCTTTGATTTCCGAATTGCTGAAATAACGTCATTCCTGAAACTTCGAAATGTTAACCAATGTGAATGGTTAGATTGTTTTGCTTTATGATATAATCGTTTCCGCTTCCTGATCTTTCTCTTAATAGTAGTGGTTATCCATGGTAAATCAGATTGTCGAACAAGTATTTCTTTGTTAGGTATATATTTTTGGTCAAGAGACATGACTTTATTAATTACATTATGGGCGTATTCATTTATATTTTCAGATTTTAGGTTGTCCCAGTTTGTGGTTGATATTTCTCTGCGTAACATGTCGTAGTCTCCATGCTCATATTGCCATATTTTGCGCTTAAACGGTTTAAATTTATACTTCGAAAATTTTAGGAAGCCATATATAGGACAATGAAAACGTTTCTCTTGTGGCAAAAAATGGATCTCCTACTCCGCTGCTATCGATGTTGTCTCTATTTGATACAAACAATAAGTCGATGATTGATTCAGAATGCTCGGTGAAGTGAGTTGGAGAGACAATACACTGCGACAGTGAAAACTGGGTACAAATTGAAGTCACCTTTCTATTGGATTGTGAGTTCAAAGTATTATAGTTAAAATCGCCACAGTTCAACTTACAATATCTCTATGGCCAGTATCTATCGCCATATGAATTGAGTCATCGATACTATTACCATATACAGCATTAATATTCGGGGGCCTGTAAAAGACGCTAAATAAGAAAGATATCTTATCTGACACAACTTCAATCCAAATTGATTCAATGTTAGGGAGCTCGAGGTCTCGCCTACGCTTATGGAATAGTGTGACCTCTAACACATAGAATTACACCTCCGTACTTATCGCCTTGTCTATCTTTCCTTTCTGGAGATTTAAAATAGTAAAACAGCATATCATCTGTTTTATTTTCGTCGCCAAGCTATGTCTCTGTAAAAGCTATTAGATCGAAGTCTTTGAGCTCAGTGCGTAATATGTCTAGTTTTGAGTACATGCTTTGAACGTTACAATGTACGAATGACAAGTGGTGAGATAGATCATCTGATAACATTATTTCGGACGCTGATTCTTGGGTGAATGACGTAGACGGAACGGAACTAAATGACAAATCCAGCAAATCGTCGCTATCTATGGGACCGGGGTTCGGATGGACGTCTCTCGAGAGAATAATAAGTAACCATATTGTCCATATTATGCTGAAATTCGTTAAGCACAATATGTTAGAGAACTGTCTGTTACATTCCATTGTTAATGTGGATGGTGTATACCCACGGTACTGAAGGGGCTTGGCCATATATGGAAGATTTGCATTGATTCGGACTGTATAGAGTACGCTGTATGTCAATGCATACTCGGACAAAAGATACGATACAAATAGAACATGGATTGCTAGTGGAAACCTGCTGCGCATACGATAAGTGCACATCTGTTCGATATGGTCGGACGATGTCTAGCTAAGGTCACGTGACTGAGGAAATCATCATTATGAACATCGCTACGATCATACCGGACAGATTAAAAAAAAACAAGACTTACAAGAAATGAAGATAGCTGGCCCCGGACGCAGCGGTGTGCGAAAGATTCCCCAAATTCCCCCACTGTGGCTAGCAGATTTGCACAAGAAACATAAAAGGGACATGCATGTGACGTATGTTTGATACTATACTATCCGGACATATTTTGAAGTAACAGGACATGATTAACAAGTGTACAGTTCAGTAAGGAAACAGTGGTGCTGGTCTCATTTGAGCTACCCAGGGCTTTGCATTCGTCAGGTGGCATTAATTCACGATATAATTTCATTGAAGATGCGAGAACTGATTTTGTCGCTGACGAGGTCCCTCAAATGACACCCTCGCCGAATAGTATGAATGATATAATTATGACGATGTAGTTACAGTGATTACCACATAATACTATATATATCAATCCGGTTGCAACACATGAATATTATAATGTTTACGCTCAGTCAATGATCGGTGATACTGCAAGTGGCGAACGAAAATCATCAAGGGGAAACCCCCATGATTACTATAGGCATAAAACTCGCACCCAAATAGCTTCGTTCCAGAATATCATCAAGAGAGACAATCGTCATTACTACTATATAACTCGTACCTAAATAGCTTCGTCCCAAAGATCTCGTACGCCACCTGCAAACGCGACACCGATAACGTTACAACACAAAAAAGCTGTAATTATTTAAGCTGTGTAACATACAATAAAGGAATGTAGTCAGTTGAATAGCCTCACTATTAGTAATACAAAGGCATGCAGTCAATAATTCAAAAGAGTTACTCAGTTAACGGAGTAGTATATTGGGAGTCAAAATGATACCACCTACGGTGGTATAACTTCCATCCCCTTTACACTACCCCCACTACCCCCGAAAAAATACAAAAATTGGTTAATGAGAAAATTGTATCCGACAGCAAATTTACAAATTTTGGAGAAAATAATTTTGAAAAGAGTGAGTCAAAATGATGCCACCAAAGTTGTAAAATCCGTGGCAAATCTGTAAGGGTTTCGGCTACCTCGATTCAGCTACCCAACGAAATAGTCACCCGATATGTACGGGAAGCCCCCATGTGGGAATAGTAGAATACACCAAAAATATGTGCAACGAGTGGTACAAAAACCTACTACAATTTTGCAACAAATCTAGCAACAATGCGCCGAAAGCAGGATCGCCGAAGTATTTTTTTATTTTTCTAGGAAATATTTTTCAATTGAACATATATTTCAGCTACTATATCTCAGCTACTTTTCAAAATGCAAGAAACATAAAAGTTCGCAACAGCAAAAGCCATGGGAATACGCTCTGTAGGAGAGAGGACAGACAAACACGTTCTACTACAAAACATATACGACAACAACTTGGCAAGCGACATAGGCAAAGTCTGCTACATACCAACGATAGAAGTTCCAGAGGGAACAGAAAATCTCGCGCAGGTGGAGGGAATTCGTACACATTTGCAACCAGTTTCGGAAGTTTTCGTAGACGATATGTATGTTTGGACACTATTGGCCGCAGACCAAGTCTCCACCACAAAAGCAGGGTCTCGATTCGTATCCGCGGCGGGCCCAGTCGCAAAAACAATTATTTCCAACATTCGAGCCCACGCACACGTGGCCGAGCTGCCAGGTAGCATGCACGTACGCATAGTATCTACATCTATGTATTCCGGAGACGCAACCACGCTGTACAGAAGAACATGTACCACAATTTTGGAGACGGACAGCATCGTTCTAGACGTGTTCGAGAGAAAACATCCAACAAAACCGGAACCAGAAGCTATAGTAGTGGCAAAACTAGACGTTGCCGATATAGAAATAGGAGATCTTTTCGAAAAACTCCCCCGCTTTCTGGAAGGTTTCCAACTAGATGGAATAGGCCTGTATGCTATAGATTGTACGAAGGACTACGCAGGCACACTAGATAGAGAATGTTTGTCCAACCACCTACAAGACACATGGGAAGAAGAAGAATGTAGTATTATAGACAATGTAGACAGTGTGGGAAACAATTGTATGTCCCTTCTTGTTCCAAAACCCCCGATAGGATCCCTATGGAGAGGAAAATTCTACAACAAATTTGTATGCCTGATGGAATGTGCAGGTGTGCTCGACAGCATGGGAAACAACGTAGCAAACTACTGCGACTGCCCAGATTCTAGACTAGGAGAAACATTCGCGCACCCACTGGTACAACAAAAGGGTATATGTAGGATAGAGGTTTCTCTATATGGCATAGAGGCAGCAGATATTTCTATAGATCTTGCGAAACAAGCGATACAACACATACAGAAAATGGGGGATCCGGAGGACGAGAAGCTTTTTTGGGAACAACCGCTCGAGAAACAGTGGAAAGCACTAGCTTCTGCTATACATTGCAACCTTGTTCTACTCTCGAAACAGACGAAAACACTGTACGCCATATATTGGGGACACTCCGGGACGCGACGGCTGTGCGGAGTATACAAAACGTACCAAGACCAAGATATACATACGTTGGAGGAGACATACCTACCTCTGTGGGCATCCGCATTTGGATTTGTAGGCCTTCCTATACACGCGGTAGTGTTGGACCAGGACGAAGATGGAGTAGGTACGACTTTGCAAACATATAGACAAACAGAAGGTGGAATATATCTAGCGAGAAGCAAGGCACCATTTGCGAGAAATTCAACAGTAGTGGTGGAGCCTAGAGAAGGAATACGTCCACTAGTGGATACAGAGTTTGTACGGTGGAAATGGAATCGGAAGTGGCCCTTTTGGCCCGCGATAGAACAGGTATACTGTTTCGATAGAGAAGGTGGAGACTACCAGAGAAACCTGTCTACTATCCACGCGAGGCAGAGTTGCACGACTGGCGGAAGAGAAATTGTTGCTGGAGGAGAACAATTGGCGCGTATCTGTGGAAAGAGAACGGGGAACGGCAATGGAAAGAAAACGCTTGGAGTTGGAGGAAATTGTTCGCAGGCAGACAGAGGCAAAAGAGTTGTTGGAAAGGACAGTCGTGAGAAATGCCGCATTGGAAACCAAGATAGATATAATACGAGAGACACTACTAGGTGCCGCATACGAGTTTCGCACGCACAAGAAATCTACAAAACTTCTAGACCTGTGGGTAAACAAGACCAACCCTTTTGTACCAGCCAAGATAGAGGTGTTGGGATTCCAAATTCTTCCAGAAACGGCGAAAAGGACATTTGCGGGCACAATTCTAGCAATTCTAGCAACAACAGACGGCGGAGAAGAGCATCCAAGTATGGAAATAGAGCAGGTCCCGATGCTATGTTGGGCGCCAAAAACACTCGCAGACGCGATATCCACTCCAAAAATACTAGCAAAATATACCACAATTCCCGGAAATACACCTCGGGCAGTTCCATTCTACTTGTGTGGAGACACACACTTTCCACTGCAGTTCCGATTGGAAGGATTCGACACCCCATTTGGGCAACACGGATACCGGAGAGCAATACTAGGGGAGATTGTGGCACCGAAAGGATTTGCCAAACGGTTGGCTATACGAGACGAGGAGGAAATGGCTAGAAAACAGACGTGTGCACAATCAGACAATAAGGTAGAATATTTCGACAAGATGGAATTTCTGGGGGAAAAGAAGTGGGCACTATGCGAGAAACTGGAAACCCTACCAACAGACACAGAATTCCGAATATCTGGATACGGAGAGTACCTGTATCGCGGGAAGGAAAGGTACATCTTGGAAATAGGAAAGGAACTGTACTGTTCGAACGCATTCGTGGAGGACCAATTGCTCGCAAATCCAACACTTCTGGAAAGGCCCATTCTCCTGCGTACGCTGCAACTAGGAACAACAAAGGCAAAACACAAGGAAATGCGAGTATCCATGCTACCAGCTTTGTAGGCTCCAAAAACTATGCAACATTCTTTTTTCTTTCCAAAGAGCTACTCCATGTAGAACGGGTCGCCACTACCAGAGGGTTGGTTGCTATGGTAGCTTTTTTTTCCTTTGGTGTGTCGGGTTGTTGGGTGGGGGGCACGAACTGGGTGCCGGGGGATGTTTTGTTTTTCCAGAGTCTACGGGCCTCTAGAGACACGAATGGGAACAGTGTCGACATACCGCGTACGCCACCACAAAGACCCCAAGCCACCACTTTGTATTCTCTACGGTTCTCCAGATGTCGTGTACCTCCCGTTCGTCTTTCTTTGGGCACTCGGAATTGGCATTGCCGGAATTCGCGTCCAACAGCCTGCGTTCCAGAGCACCCAATCGGCTCTCCAATCGGCTCTCCAACCGGCTCTCCAGGCGTCTCTCCATGTCGGACAGGTGTATCGATTTTTCTAACGAGCCAACGTTTTGTACATCTTCTAGTAGATCCGCGGGGAACTCGGTGGGATCCGCAAAAACAGGCGTGGTCACCCTGTGTACTACGGGGGTAGGAGTTTCTTGTTCTTCTAGGGTTTCTTGTTCTTCTAGGGTTTCTTGTTCTTCGGGCTTTGTACTACGTTCTGCATCGGGGGCATCCCACAACTTTCGAAGTCTAGCACTACCGATCCCGTACTTCTTTTTTGTTTCGTCGGCCGTAGACTTCCCTCGGGCGGAAATAATTTCTCGAATATTTTTCGGAGACAAGTAGGTTTTTGGCATGTTTGCAAACGCTTCTATCTAGATGGGAACATTTGTCCAACAGGGAATTCCCAAATTATTCGAAATGTGCAAAATACTTGTTCGCGGTGCTCGGATTGCTTGGATTGCGCACCAGATTGCTAAGATTGCGCGCCAGATTGCTCGGATTGCTCGCCAGGAAATCCAGTCCTCTCGGGAAGGTCGAAATGCCTGCTCGCGATTCCGAGGATGCTCTTCTCCGTCGTCTGTTGTTGCTAGAATTGCTAGAATTGTGCCCACAAATGTCCTTTTCGCCGTTTCTGGAAGAATTTGGAATCCCAACACCTCTATCTTGGCAGGTACAAAAGGGTTGGTCTTGTTTACCCACAGGTCTATAAGTTTTGTAGATTTCTTGTGCGTGCGAAACTCGTATGCGGCACCTAGTAGTGTCTCTCGTAGTATATCTATCTTGGTTTCCAATGTGGCTTTTCTCACGACTGTCGTTTCCAACAACTCTTTTGCCTCTGTCTGCCTGCGAACAATTTCCTCCAACTCCAAGCGTTTTCTTTCCATTGCCGTTCCCCGTTCTCTTTCCACAGATACGCGCCAATTATTCTCCTCCAGCAACAATTTCTCTTCCGCCAGTCGTGCAACTCTGCCTCGCGTGGATAGTAGACAGGTTTCTCTGGTAGTCTCCACCTTCTCTATCGAAAACGGTATACCTGTTCTATCGCCGTGCCAAAACTTCCGATTCAATTTCCACCGTACAAACTCTGTATCCACTAGTGGACGTATTCCTTCTCTAGGCTCCACCACTACTGTTAGATTTCTCGCAAATGGTGCCTTGCTTCTCGCTAGATATGTTCCACCTTCTGTTTTTCTATATGTTTGCAAAGTCGTACCTACTCCATCTTCGTCCTGGTCCAACACTACCGCGTGTATAGGAAGGCCTACAAATCCAAATGCGGATGCCCACAGAGGTAGGTATGTCTCCTCCAACGTATGTATATCTTGGTCTTGGTACGTTTTGTATACTCCGCACAGCCGTCGCGTCCCGGAGTGTCCCCAATATATGGCGTACAGTGTTTTCGTCTGTTTCGAGAGTAGAACAAGGTTGCAATGTATATCAGAAGCTAGTGCTTTCTACTGTTTCTCGAGCGGTTGTTCCCCCATTTTCTGTATGTGTTGTATCGCTTGTTTCGCAAGATCTATAGAAATATCTGCTGCCTCTATGCCATATAGAGAAACCTCTATCCTACATATACCCTTTTGTTGTACCAGTGGGTGCGCGAATGTTTCTCCTAGTCTAGAATCTGGGCAGTCGCAGTAGTTTGCTACGTTGTTTCCCATGCTGTCGAGCACACCTACACATTCCATCTGGCATACAAATTTGTTGTAGAATTTTCCTCTCCATAAGGATCCTATCGGGGGTTTTGGAACAAGAAGGGACATACAATTGTTTCCCACACTGTCTACATTGTCTAGAATACTACACTCTTCTTCTTCCCATGTGTCTTGTAGGTGGTTGGACAAACATTCTCTATCTAGTGTGCCTGCGTAGTCCTTCGTACAATCTATAGCATGCAGGCCTATTCCATCTAGTCGGAGGCCTTCCAGAAAGCGGGGGAGTTTTTCGAAAAGATCTCCTATTTCTATATCGGCAACGTCTAGTTTTGCCACTACTATAGCTTCTGGTTCCGGTTTTGTTGGATGTTTTCTCTCGAACACGTCTAGAACGGTGCTGTCCGTCTCCAAAATTGTGGTACTTGTTCTTCTGTACAGCGTGGTTGCGTCTCCGGAATACATAGATGTAGATACTATGCGTACGTGCATGCTACCTGGCAGCTCGGCCACGTGTGCGTGGGCTCGAATGTTGGAAAGAATTGTTTTTGCGACTGGGCCCGCCGCGGATACGAATCGAGACCCTGCTTTTGTGGTGGAGACTTGGTCTGCGGCCAATAGTGTCCAAACATACATATCGTCTACGAAAACTTCCGAAACTGGTTGCAAATGTGTACGAATTCCCTCCCCCTGCGCGAGATTTTCTGTTCCCTCTGGAACTTCTATCGTTGGTATGTAGCAGACTTTGCCTATGTCGCTTGCCAAGTTGTTGTCATATATGTTTTGTAGTAGAACGTGTTTGTCTGTCCTCTCTCCTACAGAGCGTATTCCCATGGCTTTTGCTGTTGCGAACTTTTTTGCTTCTTGCATTTTGAAAAGTAGCTAAGATATAGTAGCTGAAATATATGTTCAATTGAAAAATATTTCCTAGAAAAATAAAAAAATACTTCGGCGATCCTGATTTCGGCGCATTGTTGCTAGATTTGTTGCAAAATTGTAGTAGGTTTTTGTACCACTCGTTGCACATAGTTTTGGTGTATTCTACTATTCCCATATGGGGGCTTCCCATACATATCGGGTGACTATTTCGTTGGGTAGCTGAAACGAGGTAGCCGAAACCCTTACAGATTTGCCACGGATTTTACTCTTTTCAAAATTATTTTCTCCAAAATTTATAAATTTGCTGTCGGATACAATTTTCTCATTAACCAATTTTTGTATTTTTTCGGGGGTGGTGGGGGTAGTGTAAATGGGATGGAAGTTATACCACCGTAGGTGATATCAATTTGACTCCCTATATACTACTAACGGGGATATGAAATTGTAATTGTTTTCCAACTTAATGTTATTGGTATGCAAAAGGCGAGCGGAACTCGACAAGGGGCGCAACCCTCCGAATACCTCTATAACTCGCACCCAAATAACTTCGTCCCTAGAGTTTCGCCCGTCACCTGCAGACCCCACATCAATTTTGCTACATCACTCAAAAAGGATATTTTTCGTTGTGACTGTCGAGTATAATACTCTCCATCAGATTGCAATACAATAATAAAATAATAATTCCCTATGTATACCTTATCTTACTGTTAATAATATTACAGTATATACGATCCGCATTTATGCATATTATCTGTATGCATCGAATACAAAAATTCTTGGTGACACGATCGAAAGTTTAAGATCAAAGTATGTAAACCTACATATAAATGCAATATAGCCAACACGAACAACATATTACATGTGAATGCATTTCAATATGAACAGAGTGATGTGCGGAAATTACATGGATACGCATGTTTACATATACACCAGCGACAAGAGTTCCACGAAACACACTCACTGTTTTATGATCATACAATACCCAAACTGTTCACGCTTCCAAATGGTTCGAGACACTCATCGCCCTGTGATATGTCTGTTATCTCTTCCACCATAGTTTATCATTGTCTTTGTTGAAAACAAAGTAGACCCTTGATTGTCAGTCATGTCTAATATTTATGGGTGGGGATATCATATTTAAGTAGTCTGCAATAATTAAAAATAATAATAATACATATGGAGGCGATCACTTGGGTTTGTGGGTTTATATATCATGCATGTTATAATATATTGCCTGTTCTCACACGAGTAGGCGAAAGACGAAATGTGTGAGAACTGGTCAATACGCAGATATTCAAAGTTAACAGTACATGTATGGGCATACACACCATAAGTAAGCGAGTTCTGACAAAACGTTAGTTTACCATTCATAGTCTGTATTCTACTGCATGGGTCGTATTACGCGGCAGTATTGGTTTCTAGTATATTGCAAGATAGTGATGTTATTGTATGAGAAAACATATTTATAATTATGCGTCATGACTGGAGATATAGGCTTATGGTGTATGATCCCAGTCTAGCTCTGGATCTGCTGACATTCCTGTGTAATCATATGAAGATAAATATGAATGTCATAATGGAAATTGTCTAGTGTTTCACTGATTAAATGATGAACAGTCCAGACCCCGACCAGACTGCGCTGGCCAAGGCAGAGCATGGTCCGGGTCTACACTGGTCTCATTGTCCATTAGCTACATTTACGGTCATAACCGCACATGGACCAGAAACTGTTGACATTTAAACTGGGTTGGTCGAAGCCCAGTGTATTACAAGAGATACATATGTAACAAGCAATCGTTGTAGGCTAGTATACCCTCCCCCAGGTACAAGTATCTGGGAGATAGTAGACCAACATAGAACGACCGCTTGTTGTTAGAAAACCCATTCTAATCTTGTAAATTACACTGAAGTAATAGGCTATTCAATGTCACTCATATAAGTTATATGTTTGTAATGCAACATGTACAAGTATATTACATCTCCGACCTTGGATCTCTATATCCCATCTATGACTGATCAATGTGGTTCTATTTAGGACAGTGTAGCACCGGTCAGCATATATGTAGTGCTCAATATGGTGAGAAATTATGCTATTAGATGTAATATAGTAAATAGTTTACTTGAGCAGGGTACACTGTGATAACGTTGCTCAGTTGGGCAACATAATCTGTGTCTACACTGGTCGAAAGGTAGATTTACTGTCGTTGTTGGACAATGATTATATATGGTATACTGGTAGTGATTATCATTGTGTCGCCTGAGGAGGGTCATGGCTATTCACTTAGAGGGATAATTACGCGCATGGAAATCTGATTGGTAAGCAAGTGTATGTTTCACTAGAAAATGCACATAGTTGGTTTGTGAAGTTAGCTATTACCGCAAGTGGTCAGCCTTTGTCGCTGCATACAGTGTTTACACCGGTCAGTCAGCGCAAACTCGCAGTCTGATCTGTGTCTTACAATGGATATATTGTGATAACCAACCCCAAAACAGTCAGCGCAAACTCGCAGTATGATCTGTGTGTACACTGAATGTGCAGATGTTGAGAATAATCCCCGTTCTGGCCGGCCTACAACAGCGATAACAAAATATGTGTCCAACATAGTTTTAATTTCGTCTGATTGTGTTATCGTTGTTGTCGGCCGGCCAGAACGGGGTTTATCCTCAACAATTTCGAACGATTCGCATAAGATCCCGTTTCAGTACTTGCAAATGTTAAGTTATCAATTTGTTTACGACATTTTTAAGTTAGGCTACAATTAAATATAAACTAAACAGTTTGTTAAATTAAATTTAAAATAGTATGTACATGGTGGAAAGGAGTTATCAGACTTCTGTTTTGTGTAATATCTGTGCGTGCCAAGGTTGTATATACAAAACAATCACGTGCGTTCGACATATTATACAACGGTGAACAAGTCATTGGGATATCCACATGGTGACAAGACCATGAGAACACCGAGGTTGTTGTGTATCCGGTCGAACAGATACTTCACATATCAGTCTGTACATTCATACAGATTGGTCATTGTCCACAACGTATGCGAAGCAGATAATAGGGCAATCAATAGTACTTAGTATATACGGAGGTAGTGGAGGGGGGGGGGGCCGGGGGTGGGGGCGGGGTCCGCTCTCACACCTGACAGCCCTTACCTACCTTTTTTACGCCCCCACCCCCTACCTCACACCCTACGACATCCAACCTCCAGCCCCAACCTCCAACCTCCAGTGCCGTAAACAGGAAGCCAAAAACGAGGAGGCATAAGCAATCGACTGAGCGTAGATAATGATTACGCGACCAATATTTGAAGATGAAATCCTAAAAATATGAAGAGGCCAAATAAAACGAGGAGGCAGTTCTCAGTGTAGTTACGGCCCTGACATCCCGCCTCCCACCTCTCGCCCCCAATTTCCAATCTCTCGCCTCATGCCTTCAATCTCATGCCCTCTACCTCCCACATACAACCATCCTACTTCCTACCTCCCATTACCTTCTGCTTCGTACCGCCCGCCTTCTACCTCCTATCTTCCTACCTCAAACCTACCGCCCCCCCCCCCCTCCACATAACACCTACCGTCACCCCCTGTCCACCTCCTCTATGCTCATTATAGGAATGAATTGCATTTTTGCAGAATTTATCGGGGTATGAACTTGGAAAAGTCGCGGAATACGGACGAAGGCCGGAAGGCCTCGTCCAGTATTCCCGCGACTTTTCCAAGTTTATATCCCCGATAAATTCCACAAAAAGGCCATTCATTCCTTATAATTCCAGCATTTGAAATAAATTTATCAAGAAAATGTGTTTATTTTGACAAACGGCAGCCATTTGTTTACATTGACAGCACTGACAGCGCACCTGTAGAAAGTAGTTCGGCGTGGGAGTTTACTGGTTTACAAATTTTGGACAGAGACTTGCTACGGGCCAATCAAATGTTAGGGAATTGTGTAAATAGTTTTGTGCTGGAATTATATACTCATAATCCAAACGGTGTCTGTAACGACCACAAATTAACCTCGGTTTTGTCGAGGAATGGAACCATATGCAGATATTGGAATGTATATAAACAAACGAGATACACCGTGAGATTTCGTGCCTGGGGCCATGTGTGTGGTTTCACTGAGATATTTGCAAGGGTTTGTAAATTTTCTGTCGGAGGCGTTCGGGGTTGGCAGAGTTTTAGGAGCAAATGCGAAATTCAATTTCACGTATGCTCTCATGGTTTTGTGGACTCTCTATTTCATCTGCGGGGGTTATGTTGGTTTCTGTGGGAACTATTTTTCATGAAGCTGTGCGCATGTTTTCGGGTACGGAATCACATCACGTGTCTCAAATATAGATAATAAATATATCAAACAATCTAGAGGCATTGCCATATACTGTTTTCATTGCACCTGTAGGGAAGCCGCTATTCACTATCGGTTTTCTCATATCATATAAACACACTCTCATTTGAATTAAACAAATGAACTAGGGTTGTTATTTTTTGCAGATTTTGAAACAATCATTTGATAGTGTTGATCATGGGCATATACAACACACATTAAAACACTTTAACTTTGGAAATTATTTCATGAAATGGATTACCTTATTTTATACGGATGCAAAAAGCTGTGTATGCAACAATGGTTATCTCTCAGAATGTTTCGCATATGCAGCGGAGTACGTCAAGGTTGTCCCATATCCCCATATCTTTTCATAATGGCAATTGAAATATTATCAAAATGCATTCAAAATAATGCGGATATAAAGGGAATGAAATGAACATATACAATCTCAATATATATAAAAAAAACACTATGTTTGCAGATGACGCAACTTTTCTTACTGAGGGTGCAGAGGTATCATTTACAAAGGTTGTAGAGACTATAGATGAATTTTCATAAAAATGTTCGTGACTGTCGTTAAATATAAAAAATCGACACTTCTTAGAGTACGTTCCTTAAGACAATCGTCTATGTATTACCTGCCCAATCAAATATTTGCTCAAACGCTAGAAATTACATATGTAACACTTGATTGTCACGGGCTGGAAATTCATTAATTCCTTCTTTTTTTAGCACCCATCATTTCGCCAGCATACTATATCTGCCATGATTAAACCACAGGGATACGTTACCGTAAGGTCATTTTTGCTTCCCATTGACCATTTTCCTCCAATCGCGGCCACACATGCTGAATATATTGGGCTTTTTTGTCGTATATACAATATAAAAATCTCATGTCGTGCTCAAATATGTAAATGTATACATTGTAATTGTATTTTTGTTCTGTAAAGTATTGAGAAATAAAATATTGAGTGACAAAAAAAGGTTGTATATAAGTAGCCATATAATATTTTGTCTGCATATGTTATCTCCCTTTTGATAGCATATTATGTCACGTGGGGGGGGGGGGGCAGCCATATTGTCGTGCTTCGCCTAAATGGCGAGTACGACCAAGAAACTAGTGCCATATATCAAGTTATCCTATGGAGTTTTGGTCTGTCTTGCTTTGTATCTAAAACTCTACATATACTATTCTCTATAGTTTCCACAGGTTTGGGCACCGTGTATCAGTTAAATTCTATAAAATACGAATCAAGACATTTCGTACGTATGAATACAACAGCTATTATCTTTTAGTTCTCACAGTTAGGAAGCAGTAACCAGTAAGCCGCCAGTTTCGTACAATATTTTTCTGGGGGTTTCAAACCGTAAATTATTCTAGAGAAATCGTATGGATGGGAATGGGTTTGCACCATCACAGTACATTTTCCTCTGGAAGATGATTGAGAAAATATGCAACTTTCAATCTCCAGTTCCGGAAGTGATCCGTTTTTGTGGAGATAACATATTTCAGCACTTTCAGTACTTTGATGATAAATGCTCTTGTTGAATACATTTATACTGTTGATAGAGGTGCATGTGTATTTATTACAGAAGGTATATGTGGCAAATGTGCATAAGTGCACTGATGTAAGCCGATGGTGTTTCTAGTTTTAATGAAACCGACATCCAATTACAACTACAAATTGATTGTATTTCTAACTATTGCGATACAGTAAATATGAAAATTAATTTTAAACTAGTCGAATGTTTTTTTTAGAAATGGAGGTGTTTTGCATAACTATGAAAACTGGTATTATAAAAACAACCCCATTGAAACTGTGTCCTCCTATAAGTAGGTATCTAGGTATGTATATGACACTAAATTAAATAGTATGAAACACACGAAACAGGCACAGAAGGCATATTGCGATATCAACGAGCTATTCGATTGTATGATTAAACCTATACTTTGTTATGGTGCCGAAATATGGGGGTTTCCATACAATGGTACACTTCTTTTGTAAATTCATGTGTCAGATCGTGCGCATGAACAGATTGTTCTAGTTTTATACTGGTCGAAATATGCATTTTCTCACGAATCACATTCTTATACACGTGCTTGCTGTTATAACGTGCACGCTCATTTCGTTATGTATACTTGTAAATGTAATGTGATATGGTGTATCACTCCATTCCAATGTGTATAATAACATGTTGTATTGTGGGCTCTTGGCCTATACTATGGAAATAAAACATTCAATTAAAAAACATTCATATGACCTTAGCTGTTGATGGGGCGTTAAACCAGTTCACTTTCACTTTTCACCACCACCCACTATAATGAAACCATGTAGAGCAATTATCATCATAGCGGTCAATTATCCCCAGAGTTAGCTGCCGCTGACCACTCGCTGACCAGTACATATCAGCTAGTAGTATATAGGGAGTCATAATATACCGCGACAGCTCACAGACCCGGGACGGTTTATATATGGCCCCATGTATAACAAAAAAACGTGAGAAAACGTGAAACGCCAGTCAACAAAAACCTCTTCTGTGAGAAAGTAAAATCCGTCCACGATTCGGACTGGTTTTCGGCTACCTTTTAAGGCTACTTTCGGCTACCTAAAATCAATCCCCGATCTGCAATGGTTTCAACTACCTATCCCCGATTGCATCAGCTTTTCAACTACCATCGGCGATTACTAATTTAACTGCTCTGTGTGTATTCCATCTGGTAGTGTTCTTCTTTTATCATAATATGAAGATAGCCCCAACTTTCTCTGACAGTATGTCTTCATTACCCCGTCCCGCATTCTGAAACTTCTATTTTTACACATGTCGTACCAGCTCTTGGAAAAATCTTTCTGCCTTCCCCAATTCAACGCTTTCTTATATCGCCCCCAGTTGAGAGTGTTCTGTTTTTAAGACAGCCCCTTGGCGGAATGTTTTACTCTTCCTCCGTTTTCTCCGGTAGTTTCTACGGTAGTTTCTCCACAAAGTAACATTTGCTGGACAGAGCTATGACGCGATCCCCCTGCCACTCCATCTTGAAAGGTCCTGGCTCTCTTATGCTCCAGTCATCCCAAGCTAACCACCTGGTTTCTCTTTCTCGTATTCTTCCCGCAGCCGTGGTTTCACCATTGTGTCAAGGCTTTCGTCGTTGTTCGTTTTGGGTGGTGGTTTCACACTGACCCCCATGTACAGGCTGTCTGTGTCCATTTATGTCAGTTCAAAATCTTCCCGGTGCAGATACTTGTCTAGAAAATCGTAGTAGAATTCATACTGATACACGGCTATTTCACAGTGAAATGGTCTAGTCATAACAGCCTTAATTTTTCTAGAAGATATCTCGTACTCGTCGCCGATCTCCTCCAGATTGTGGAAGAATGCAGATCTCAACGCTTTGTCTACACATTTCTCGTCTTTCGTATATGTTGCATTGAGGTGCCTCGGGAGACTCTATCATCCTACCACAACATGAATTACCTAACAGTTGTATTGTCCCTCCTATCAAGGCCTTGCTTTCTTCGACATCACCGGTTTTCCTCGCCTCTGTGACCTCTTTGACAAACCACTCGAAGGGTTTTCCAGATTGATAATCCATAGTCCTGTACACCGCCGTTACTTCCAACCCGCGTTTTATATACAACTTTAGAATTGGGGCATAGATTAACACTTTTTGGGCAGACAGCACCCCTACTAGTTTCTTGCCCGTTCCTCGTTTTCTCTCCGTGTCCTGAAGATATTTTAATATATGCTCTGGCACTTCCTCCTCCTCAACTACTCGGTTGATAAAAAGTGGCGCCGTCTCTGAAAATTTGCCTCGCAAATTGTGTGGAACCTCTATATCCACCTCGGCAAACCCAAACCAATCCCCCTTCAAAACTTTCTTAGAAAACTTGTC
Organism: Conchocele bisecta; assembly: GCA_029237695.1. Lineage (NCBI taxonomy): Eukaryota > Metazoa > Mollusca > Bivalvia > Lucinida > Thyasiridae > Conchocele > Conchocele bisecta. The sequence continues at coordinate 47,091,311 of CM055271.1, read as the reverse complement.
CAGATCTCGGGTGGGTTTTTGTATGTGACTTATAATTTCCTTCCCACACGGCATCTCCTTATTTAATGTGGATAGATACAGGGCGTTCGCGTCAAACCCTAAAACCGCTTGGCACGTTTTTCCCTCTCCACCCTTGTTGGGGCGAATTTCTGACACGTCGACTTCCGCGTAGCGTGAAAACATTATTGAGGGTCCCCCAACCAGTGCCCCCTTTAGCATGTAGTAGGTTTCCCCGTCTGGGGCGTACATAGGTGGGCATTTGGGGACAGCCGCTATGCTTTCTTTGGTTTTGTACGATTTTACGTGCTCTTTTATTGTCCCCCTAAGAAGGTACTGCAGCGCTACCCCGGGAAGTGTGACCACGTCTTTGAAAGCGTCCACTCCTGTCTTTATAAAAACTACACATCTTTCCAAGCGCTTCGAAAAATGGAGATACATCCAAATCGTTGTAATACGTTTTCATTTTCATATCTCGGAAAATCCCCTTACACGCGTTCAACTCTTTTGGGGTTATCTTTTTCTTAGGATTGAGTTTCGAACCCCAATGTTTGAGGGGTGGGAGCTCCGGATACTCCAACATGTTGGGGGAGTCAAACCACTCATATGGAAAGAAAGACTTTTGTGTCTCGCAGTCGTAGGCTTCTATCCAAACACCGTAGCTGGTCCCGGGCCCTAGATAGAGTAACATATCTAGAAATCTAAATTCTGGAGTGAATAGAAGTATAGTGGTGTTGGTTTTTTCCCCCACTAAAACTTTTGATGTTGTGTCGGCGAGTCTCCCCACCAGGTGTTTCTTGATGAGATCTATATCATACCGGCTCGAGTTAAATCCAATGACAGGGACTTGATCAATCCATTTATTAATCTCTCGCTGTTGGGTTGTGGGGAGCCTACCCATATCGGTGGGTCTGTGCTGTCTTCCGACTTCTTCTCTGATTCCTTTCCTCTCCCCCGTAGGTCTTCTATAAACATAGCAACTAACTAATTTGGCTATATGTGAGTTATTTTGTTGGATAAGCTGTCCCCCACACTAACACTTATAGGAACGTGTGCTTGTTTTGTCGTCGTCTTCTCTTTTGGTAGACAGGCTTAAAAATCTAAACTATCTGGTGGGGGTAAAGAGTTGTTGGGGTGTTTGGCGAGTTGGTAACCGGCCCGGTATATTCACACTCCCAAATAGAAATTAATGTAAACTCCTTCGCAATCTCCGCGTCTCTCTTTAGTTTTTCTTAATTTTTGAACTCACCCTTTACAGTACATAGGGCAGCCGTGTCAGTAGCAGCCGTGAAATTGGTAAAAGGTTCCCGTTTCGACGCAGAACCCATCGACTGGAGCACCCGCTACTAATCTCTCCCCACCGTGCCCACACCGGGCTGTGTGAATGTGAGGCCCTGGGAAAGAATTGATCCAGGTTATGGATGTCTTACTAGCGTGAGATCTTGGGCGAAAGGCTTTTCAAAAGCGGACGCTGTGCGGTCTATCGGGGCACCTTTACAAACAACTTGGGTCTCCCCCCTCATACAAGTGGTGGCTTGGCGTTTCAGATTGCTGGATTTGGTGAACCTCTGTTTGCAGTCGTAACAGCAGTATGTGTTGGTGGTCTTGTTTATGTCAGTAATTAAAAACGCGTGGTTGTTAAAAATACCCACCTTCATTTTCTTCTTTCCAACCTCTTCGTAGTGGGCGGGAATTTTTCTTAAAAACCAGGTTCCGTCCTCTGTGGGCTCGTACGCTTCTATCCCCATTTTGAAACATTCCTCCACCTTTCTGATATCCTCAAAGGGTTCATCTCCGGTTGGGGGTTTCCACCCTTTTCGTTTACAGAAATCAGAATACTCCGCAGCGAGTTGTTGGGTTTTCCATTTTGTTGGGTTTTAAATAGACAGAGGTTGTCGTTGAATTTATCTAGTGCGTTTAACCCCTTTCTGTGATGGAGCCAGTCGGGGAGCGGGCCTCCCGCAATTTCTGAGGAACTCATCCCCCATCTTCCACGGTAGATGAAATAATTATTTTAAGCTCTACCCCTACCCATTTGATAAATGTTCATTTTGTGTTGGGTCTCTCAATTTTATCCATATTTAGCCTTGTTTCCTCTTGCTCTTCTATCCACTCCCCAACCTCCTCATACTCTCTTAACCAGGGGCTTCCGGACAGATTTTTGTGAAATATGATCGTTTTAGGTTTTCCCTTCTTATCTGTGTGTTCCATGTGTGCTAGTTTGTAGGAAAATGAGTATTTCAAATAGAAACTACCTGTTAACACAGGCTCGACAGCCTCCATTAATCTTTGTTATGTTTTTTTGTGTCCCACGTTTTATCTTTATCGTAACTACGCGCCTACCTTTAACCGTTCTCTCCTTGGTGTGAGAGAATTTCTCTGGCAGATCATCTCCTTCGGATATTATCTGTTGTAACAGTGCGGTTTTGGGTTTTCTTTTTCGTGGCGGCCTCTCGCTTTGACTTTAAGGCTTACAATACCCTCCGCGGCAAGGGTTTCTCCCTTTTTAAGTTGTGAGCTCGGGCTCATCGGGTTGTTGAAGGCCCCACGCTTGTACGCTCGTGTAAACCGTCTCATAAATTCTTCGTTTTTCGCTTCGTTCAGCAACTTGGTTAGACCTTTCTCCCTAGCCTGGGCGGGAAATGATATTCTTAATCTGGTTGCTTCCGTCCTTAATTGTCGCACATTCGGTGGGACTCTTGAGGTTTTTGGTTTGGTGGGGATGGTTTTTGGTCTGGTTTTTGGTTTGGTGGGGAGGGTTTTTGGTTTGTTTTTTGGGGTTTTGAGTTGTGAGCTCGGTTTGGTGGGCTGGGCGTTAGACTCTATCTCACTAATCGGTAGGTGTGAGATAATTGTCTTTCGCTTTGTCATCCTCATATTTTTTGTGACAGACATCGTTTTTGTAGTGCTATATAATAGCAAATATACTTTTCTCAAAAACGGAAATTAATTAATAATTATAAAGAGAGGTTGTATTCCTTCAATTTGTTGTATTTTCAAAATTGGCTCTAATTTATTTATTTTCTCATAATTTATGAAGTGCTATATAATAAAAAATATACTTTTCTCAAAACCGGAAATTAATTAATAATTATAAAGAGAGGTTGTATTCCATCAATTGGATGTATATCGAAAATTGGCTCTATTTATTTATTTTCTCATAATTTGCTCATAATTTTTTTATAATGGGATCAGTTTTGGAATTTGGGAGACTTTTTACCCTTTTCTCATAATTTCTCATAATTTCTTATAGGACCGGAAGAAAAAAAAATTTGAAACCATTGCAGATCGGGGACTGATTTTTTTTTTAAAATGGACTGAAAAAAGGGGAGAATGCCGACGGGTAAGGATTTGATGAGAACCTGACCGACTATGACGACGATTGGTCTGGGGGTAGCTGGGTGTCAGAAGACACCACAAGAAGTTCTTCGCGAACAAACCCAAGCGATGGACCACTGTCGAGGTAGTAGAGCACGGGCTCATGGGGTTTGGTAATATATCGATCCAGATGATATACATTGAGAGACCACACGGGATAAGTCGTGCGGCGGCGGACACCCTCGAGCTCTCTCGGTTGATAGAGGTACTGGACGGCAACATCCGATGGAAGCCGTTTCTCCGCTAAACCAACGGGTCGCCCGCGCGAGACGGCAGATGGCTTATGTGACACCTTTTTAGACTTGATGACATCCACGGGCTTCTTACCAAACAATCTGGTCACCTCGCCGTTCAGTGCAGAGACCACGGCGGGCAGCCTGGTCACCCACTCGGTCGATCGAGTATGTGGGTCTACAAGCTTTTTGGCATATTGGTGCCCGAACAACCTCTCAGCCAGGGTTCGATTGAACCGCTGGTCCCGGTGGATGTCGACGCGGCCGCGTCTAACAGAAACGTCGTGCTTAGCCAATAGATGAGAGACCGCGCCCATAACTCGCGGCCGGGATCGACCTGGAGAAGATTCAGCCATTTGAGAGGACTCCTCTTATATGTTCGGGAAAGAGCCTCGGCCACCTGCTTAGACTCTTTCGTGGCCAGTGGCTCAGCCCCTTTACAGCGACTCGCTACGTCAACGATTGTCAGTGCGTTCTTGTACGTCTTGCAACCGACGCGATCATGAGGGAGAAACAGGAGGTCTGCTTGGTGGACTTCGTTCGGCACCGGCACGTCGAATTTCGGCCGCGGAATATTGTCAATCGTGACTCTTGCGCTCCTCATCCACGTCCGAGATATTCAGTTCCGAGAATAAATAGTTGCTACCGCTGAACGACAATGCGTTCACCACCGCACCACCTATCATCATTATGATCGAAGCCATTATTTCCATATATTAGCAGGTAGAATTCCAGCTTTAACTAGATAATCTCGGGTCCCAACTGCGGGCAAACAGTCGAGCAAACCCGATACTGAGACCCAATATCACCACGGCGTGATAAACCGCATTCACTATTATTTTACCATTGTGTTCAGCCATTACATATAGTGATAACTATAATTATTGCATATAAAAGGGATCACGATCAATGTTTAAATGGGGCGCAATCGGTTTCGTAACTTCCTTCCGAAGCGCAGCTGGTTGTCTCGAAAGGTAGTTCCGCATGCTGTTGAAACAGTAAAACACACACACGGTGCCAACAACTGCCAGACCACCACCAACAACCCACGGGGTGATCCAGGTAGGAGCTACAATCTCCGACAGTTCCTGCGGAGATTGAACCGCAGCTGTCTTCGGATGTTTTGCTGTTTCAACAGCAGCTACCTTCGGGCGTTTTGCTGTTTCAGCCCCCAACTGCACAGGTGCGGTTGGAGCTGGAACAAATAACGACTGTTTTGCCTCTCGAAGCTCGGCGAGTATTTTATCTTTTTTAGCTTTTCGGGTGCCAGCCGCTGCCCGCCCAGCTGCCTGTCTTTTTGAGTTTTTGTGTCGTGCAATCGGAGATAGTTCATGTGGAGTTTGTTCCTGTGGTGCAATCGTGGATTGCTGCTCCTGTGGTGCAATCGTGCATTGCTGCTCCGTCGCTCTCGCAGGTGTGTCTTGTGCCATCATTTTCTGAGCTTATAGTTCGTGGGCATATATGTCCAAATTGACAGTGCTTAGCCGTGGTCAACGCGGTTATCAGCGGAGCTAAGTACGTTCCAAACTTGTGATAAATTGAGCAGCAGGCTGTTCTAAGAGTGTGTCCTACAAAAGGGTCAGTCTCTAGATCGTCAAACAACCCCGGGGTGTTTGGTATAGGGAGAAGTATACTAACAGAGGTAGCGTACAAATGAATAGCCGCCGATCCAAGAGTTTTCGTCATCTCTGTACCTAACCTAGATTCGCATCGCGCATACATGTTATCGACCTCCGCATCTGACATTTTGTCCACCTGACAAACTGAGAGACGCCTACCGAAATACTGCTCCGATTGTCCCCCAGCAACCAGCGCAGCTAGCCGCTCGCGTCGCGTCGTGCTTCCACTTTCTTTCAGGAAAGATACTGTTTATTATGTTTATCGCAAGTAGTGCTATTCTCACTAGTCTCATAAGTCTAACATATTGACAAGCGCACCATCCGATGCTTATGATCACCGTTATCCTCGCAACAAAGCTCGCAACAAAGCTCGCAGCAGAGCAACATATTGATTCCCATATTGTTAAGCATTTGCTCAGCATTTGCTCAGCATTTGCTCAGCAATTGCTCAGCATTGTTAAGCATTTGTTCAGCATTTCTTCAGCATTGTTAAGCATTGTTAATCATTTGTTAAGCATTTTTTACCCATTGTTAAGCATTGTTATGCATTTGTTAAGCATTGTTAAGCATTTGTTAAGCATTGTTAAGCATTGTTCAGCAATTGCTCAGCAGTTACTAACGAGCGTTAAGCACAATCTATGCACAATGAGCTTATTACTTTGTAAGCAGTTGGTTGATCAGTCTTTAGCAGAAGCTTGGCGTGCTTAGTTTCCGAAAGCATCTGTCGAAACTTCAGGCGCTCCTCGCGCGTTGGGATAACGTCGTTCTCTCGAAGACAGTGATTGAATGAGTCTTGGTCCTTGCAGTGCAAGAGGGCGGCCCATTTCGTTTGCTCGCGCAGATCCTTGAGGCGTTGTACTTCTGATTAGAGATCCATACGCTTTGCCCCGTATGGCGGCCAGAAAAGGCGAGCTCGGAGAGCATGTCCTCCTTTTTGGTCATCGCCGCTTTGGCCGAGCAATCGTCAATCACGTATAGGGTGGACTCTCCCTGAAAGGCTTGGTATAAACCACGCAGCCAATCGTGAAGCCTGTCGCCGGGGCCAACGACGTATACCTCAGGGTCGGTCCATATCCACGGGCGCCGCTGATAAGTCTCGTTGTGCCGCACAGTGGGACACAGGATCACAATGTGTCGAAAGGCATCGCGATAGGACCCCTCGAGCAAGTCCAGGATGAAAACCTTTTTTCGGCATCCTGTCTGCCCACATATTATGGCAGAGTGGGCATCACAAACTTTATTTGATGTAAAACCCAGAGGTTTTTTATTTTTAGTATATAGCTTAGACGTATCGGCCATCGTCGATGTTGAGTTGTGCGTCTGTGATTATATATAAGTACACGTTCAATGGCCCAGCTCCATCCGCCTCTTTGGTTATCTGGATCGTCACACCCTCGCTAGCGTTCTCAACTTGGCGTCCACTACCGTGCATTTGGTCGTCGTCGTCGTTGGCTCGCATGTCTAGCCATAACGCATATTTGGTAGTCAGGAACTGCGCGAGGGAGACGTCCGAGAGCTGCAGGTCTTTGGCAACCGCGGCAACCTCCGGGCTTCTGGCTTCTGGCTTCGTCCCACTGCTGGTGCGCGCGAAGGCCCCGGTTGTAGAGTTGATTGGGGACACCATCGATCGTCACCTCGACCTTTGTGATTTTGGGGTTATAGAATTTATCTGTTTTTCTAACCCCGAGCGCGAACCGAGCCTCCTCGAACAGCATCAGTATACCTTTCATCGAGCGGGCGGGGACGTTGACATTAATATTTCACAATGTGTCGCTTTTGTCTTTCGTCATCTTGCGGTGGCTAAAAACTCGGTTGTAAAGTATGGCAACGCGCCCGGCGTACTGGGTTCTGATCAATCGCGCGAGTTCGGGCATCGTGACCATGTCGTACTCCAGAGACACATTGTCGATCGAATACAGCGAAGCCATGTCAGTGGTTATGAGAACTCGGCCGTAGTCGTTAAACGTTTGTTCGTCTTCGAGGCGGTCCGCCAAAGCGCTCTGATAGTAGGTCATGTGACTCTCCAGCAACTCAAAGTAGAGCGGCATGTAAAAGTGGTTGCCGTAAGCGGCCGCGATCGCGTTGTCGCTCGCGTTATTGCTCGCGTTGTTATCTGCCTTGTCACCAGCCCCGATTCTAAATCTGGTTACGTTCTTATTTTTCCTGGTGTCAATACCCTGATAGACCGCATTTTCGCGCTCTTGCGCCGTCTTCCACAGGTCCTGGTAACACTGGTAGACGTCGCTGTCGTCGATCGACATCACCTAATTACCAGAAATCTTTATCATGGTCTTCTTGACGATGGCGCGACCCAGGTTCTGAACGATGGTTCGGTCCGCGTCCGTCGACGTCAGCGAAATAGTGAAAGCGAGGCGAACAGTCCCCGGCACAATGACGTCGCTAACTCCGAGGTTGGGGAAGCGGGCTAAGAGCTGCTGGTTCTGGTAGATCGTCAATGGGTTGTTCGTAATAACGACGATCTGTCTCACGCCTTTCGCCCCGAGGGGCTCCCGCAGTCTGCGGTATGGATTGAGTTTGCGGCCGTATTGACTCGAAGACATATTTAGTAACTCTATTAAACTCGTATGGTTTTTCTTTAATACATCGTTAAAGATGGCTGGCTACGATATTGGCATGGACGAATTCGATCGCACTACGGGCGACCGAGACGATTACCTCTATGATGATGATGACCTCGATGATGACGAAACGACCTTAATCGAGACGCCAGCAGCTGGAGTTCCTATGTTTGATACCGCACCCAAAATTGAGATCTTCGGAGAGACACCACGAACTTCATCTGCTGGTGTCCCTATGTAGGAGGCCCCCACCGGAACTCCGAAATTGGCGGGCGGTACCGAGATTCCTGCGGGGATCTCCAAGGATGAGATGGGGCCTCCCGATAAAACTGAATCTCGGGTGAAACGGTGGGAGCGTGAGGTGTCTAAACACGGCAGCAAGGCCACGTTGGAGTTCCGCAGCAGTAAAAGAGGAGACCTGTGGGTTAAATGGGGCAAGAACTGGAAGTTGCTGACGTTCAAGAACGACTCGACCCGGTTCCTCGGGGCCTCTTCCGCGAACCGATATGGAGTACTCCTCGCTCGAGCTCTCGGAGTGCTCGAGGATCGGTCACAGCTGCCTCAACAAATGGTAAAACCCCTACAGTCTACTGACGAAACGCTGGCGAAGACGACCGCCGCTATGGAAACGATCGAGCTCAGCGAGGTCCCTCGTGCATCCACCGACGCTATTCGCGCAATGGAGATCAGCGAAAGCGAGATAGACAGCACGATGGATGACACACCGTTAAACCTTTGCGAACTCCGGGGACTCGATAAGGCTATGCAAACAGTCAGGGGCGAACTGGTCAATAACCTCTCCAAACTTACGATGATGGACGAACATATCGCTCTAGAAGAAAGAAAAATAAAAGAAGCCCGTGGCGATAGAGAATCTACCGAGCGAATCAACAAACTCCTGCGGTCATTGCGGGATGAAAGAGAAGCTCGCTTGGAGGCTGCCTCGACTAACCGTGAGACGCTCTCTGGCCAATTAAGTCGAAGCCGCGAAACAATCTCGAGGGTCCTACACGAGGACACGACAATGGGTGAGCGTCTTCGCACTCTGTTCAGTCAGGATAGTAACCATCCTCACAGCTTTAAGCATGATTATATCGACCCTACTTCTATCTATATCGACCCTAGTTCTATCTATCAAGGGTGGTGCGGCACCAGGACCCGCTCCATCACCAGCGCCAGCACCCGCTCCATCACCAGCGCCAGCACCCGCGCCATTGGGTGGAGCCAAAGAATGGGTAAAAAACAACTAAAAGCCCTCGCCAGTATCCTGACTAAATTAGCCGGAAAGGCGGCTGCCGCGCTGCCTGGGTTGATCGGGGGTCTCGTCTCCTTCTTGCTATCTATATTATCAAAAACGGCCGGATGGCTCGCCGAAAATGCTTGGGCTTTAATCGTGGCGATCGCCGGTCTCCTACTATTTACCACCCGAGAGTTCCTAAAACCAAAGCGCGAATAGTCCGATCGCCACGAAGGCGACGACGAGCCCTAATTTCTCCTCCTCGTGGTCTGTGACACTAGTTGCGAAGGGACTAGTGGAACTTGTAGTGACACTAGTTCCGAAGGAACTTGATGGGGTGCTTCGTGGTGGGGTGGGTGCTTGCGGTTTCATGAAATTGTTTCCACTTCCAACTCCGTTCCCGAGCATGTTGGGGGTGCGCTTGATGATATCCACGTTCACGTCCCCGTTATGGCCGATCTTTTGTTTGACGGTGGCGATTATGATCTGATTATTGTAACCGTCAACCGGGTCGTCTCGTAGTATCATATTGCTCGGCGCCATATAAAGACCTTGTTGGGTTTATTAGCTTTCTAATTAAGTACTGGATTCCTACCGTTAAGTAGTACACACCTCCCCCTGCGTACTTTGCATTTTAAATGAATCTAAATGCCTTGGTATCCAACGACATTTTAATCGGGGTTTATTAAAATTGCTACTATCACTAATGTTCAAAAAGAGAGTTGTGAACTTCAGAAGTCAATCGACAACTGCTGCGGAAAACGGCGGGCCGGCCTCAGATCAATCACCTTCACGTGGGATAATGTGTGAAAGAGCGAAGGGTTTGGATATGTGAAGGATGGACGCCAAGTAGGTGTAAAGCATCCTCCCGGACTGTGGAGTGTTAGACACCTCACAGATTTTGTCACCGCAGAGCTTGACGGTAGAGTCAACCTCACAATCTCGAAAGCCACCGGACTAGCGACCTCTACCGTCGAACCCAACAACCGGGTAACGATCACCCCAACATTGGCCGTGCGACTCGGTTTTAGAGAAACATACGCAGCCTATAATGGATTGTTTGTCCCGGGTGAGTACGTCGGTGATAACCCGGTGGACTTCGCCTTCACGAAAATTCTCAGGGTGCACCTGGATCGGGTGAACACATCGTACAACACGTTAGACGGATCTCACATCACATTACTGGAAACCGTGCAAGCCAGTGATTGTTTCTTTGGGGAGACTGTGACCTTAGACTTTCCATGCCCCGGGATGAAAGTTTTGGAATCCACGAATCCACGAATTTACTGTCTCTATTCTTGATGATCAAGCGAGAAAGTTGAAGAACTATTACCCGATTTCGGTCGTCCTAGAAATTTCAAACTAAACTCAAGTTCGTAATATAATTTATAACAACCAACATTATGAGTATATACGGACCAGGTAGTTCTTTCAATTAATTGACAATTTCGGATATAAATTCAAAGAATCCGAGTAACAATGATGTTCCCGACGGGAACTCCGGATCCAACCCCACAGGTGATTTTTTAACTACCGGAAACACCATATCACTGATCAATAGAACTATGTCGGCGGCCGCGAACGAGATTCACATGAGTATAGCACAGCTTAGAGTAGACGTCCTGACGGCGACTGCACAAGTTCGCGAAGAGGCACATACAGGATTTAAGGATCTCGGCGGAAAAATAATCCATTTGGGGAAGAGGATCATGCAGCACTTACTGAACTAGGCGGGAAAATAACCGAATTTCGGGAAGAGGCACATACAGAGCTTATGGAAATGGAAGTTTCCGATAGACGAAAATCGAGTTCGTAAAGACGCTCATAAAGCCCTTGAGGAAGTCTCTGGGAAGGTTCGCTCTGAGGCCCATACATCGATTGCGGAAGTTGGTGAAGGGCTGTGTGCAGTGGTTGCGCAGGTACATCTATTTCAACCACAGAAACGTGTCATAACAGTTTGGGCTGAGGAACGGGGCTCATTGAATGAGGGGACCTATGAATATTCATTTGGCGCAAACGCGAGCAATATATATGGGGGATACGTCATGACAACTCCCGGTACACTACCAATGGCCGTCTGCTCAGTTAATTTTAAGGGTAAATCTGTGGCCGCGGTCACCGTAAATCTCGTACTGGATGGGGAAGAACGGGCGATTGGAGTCATTAAACTCGCTGGACAGAGGTCAGCGATGGTTTTGTTCGCCGGTGACAATCCAATTAGAGTTTCAGAAGGTGATGTTATTAACTTTGCTACGAAAATCGCTGACACAGCGAGTTCTTCCACTGTTGTAACATTGTTAATTGAACTTGATTTATGATGAGCGAAGATAACCCAATATGATCCACACCCGTGCACACCCAAGCCGCTCCCGAGCGGATTGAAGTTGAATTTAGGGGGCAGACCCGTCTGCCTTCAGGTTGGAAAGGATCGTCGAAATACAACAGATTCTACAACAAGAGGGGGGAACGCGGAGGTTACATGCTAAAAAACATAGACGAGCCGCAAATATAGCGGAGAGGGTGAGCACCGTGCTATCATCAGCTTCTATGATGGGTGGGGTGGAAAGCGTGTCCTTGTTGTCAACAGTCGTAGCTGTTCCTGTCGCAGGGGCCTTAAGTGGAATAGTGGCTGTGGCGTGGCTGCTTTGTATGACGGTCAGACTAATGGATAGAAAACTAGAGACTAAGAGTCGAATGCACGATCGAATAGCGGTTCTCGCGAGGGCTAAGAAAAACAGCATCGACGTTATCGTGTCAAAAGCTCTAGCCGATAACAATATATCAGATACCGATTTCAAACTGGTCGTCGAAGATATTGCCAGGTACCAGTAGTTAAAGGGTACGATACGGTCCAAGGCCCGAATACAAATTGTCGCGGACGAAGACGTAAAAAAACTCGTCTCGGAGGGGAGGGCCGACGAGAGAAAGAATCTCCTCACCCGTCTCGGGACGTGATATACTTATTCGCGTGTCTGCAGCGGCAGCAGTGTATCCTCCACCATACAGTCCAGCTGTTCCGTCGGTCCCTCCATACGGAACAAAGAACTTGTTCGGGCCCCCCGTTACACCACCCGCGTTTATGTCACCCACTTGCCACCATACCGCTAAAGACTTTTGTACACTAAATCCATGTTCATAACCCGTGTAACTGTAATTGTCGTCTGCTTGGTGTATTTTCCAATTGAAACATTTATGTAGGTGTGGGTATATATAAGACAAAAAAAGAACCCCGGGTTGTGGGTCCAACCGAGATTCGAACTCGCGCCGGCAAAGCCCTTCTGGGCCCACCTCGCTAAGCTTTGTTGCTTTTTTTCTCTTTTTTCTTATTTGTTTAGGCTTAGCGAGGTGTTATGCTCACATCTATTGCACCCCATTATTGGACTGTTTTCCGCGGATCCCTCCTCCTCATTGCTTCACATCCGCTAGAATGCGTAGAGCAGCCGAAAGTGAACACACGTGGCAAAGGTCTCACCGGTGAGACCATTAGAGTACTGGCTTCCCAGTAATGTAAAGGTGTTTATTTCTCGTATATAAACCTAACTTTGTTGGGGGGAATTAATAGTTGTTTTTTGTTTTTTTTATTTGATTTTTTTTATTTCAGGTTATGTTTTCTATGTAATAATAGAGGGTGTTCAGTTTTAAATTATTAATAATAAATTGACGAACCATCCCGGAAAATATCGTATGAACTATATAACCTCGCTAAGTGTTTATAAATAACCCGTGTACACGCCGTCTAAATAAATCGATGACCCGTGTACATAGCGTCGATAAGGAGAAATACACTCGGCTATACACACATGTTCATTACCAGTGTACATAGCGTCGATAAGGAGAAATACACTCGGCTATACCCACATGTTCGTAACCCGTGTACATACCGTCGATAAGGAGAAATGCACTCGGATATACACACATGTTCATAACCCGTGTACATAGCGTCGATAAGGAGAAATACACTCGGCTATGTACACATGTTCATAACCCGTGTACATACCGTCGTAGGAAGATACACTCGGCTATACACACATGTTCATAACCCGTGTACATACCGTCGATAAGGAGAAATACACTCGGCTATACACACATGTTCATAACCCGTGTACATACCGTCGATAAGGACAAATACACTCGGCTATACACACATGTTCATAACCCGTGTACATACCGTCGATAAGGAGAAATACACTCGGCTATACACATATGTTCATAACCCGTGTACATAGCGTTGATAAGGAGAAATACACTCGGCTATACACACATGTTCATAACCCGTGTACATACCGTCGATAAGGAGAAATACACTCGGCTATACACACATGTTCATAACCCGTGTACATAGCGTCGATAAGGAGAAATACACTCGGCTATACACACATGTTCATAACCCGTGTACATAGTGTCGATAAGGAGAAATACACTCGGCTATACACACATGTTCATAACCCGTGTACATACCGTCGATAAGGAGAAATACACTCGGCTATGTACACATGTTCATAACCCGTGTACATAGCGTTGATAAGGAGAAATATACTCGGCTATACACACATGTTCATAACCCGTGTACATACCGTCGATAAGGAAAAATACACTCGGATATACACACATGTTCATAACCCGTGTACATAGCGTCGATAAGGAGAAATACACTCGGATATACACACATGTTCATAACCCGTGTACATAGCGTTTATAAGGAGAAATACACTCGGCTATACACACATGTTCATAACCCGTGTACATACCGTCGATAATGAGAAATACACTCGGATATACACACATGTTCATAACTCGTGTACATAGCGTCGATAAGGAGAAATACACTCGGCTATACACACATGTTCATAACCCGTGTACATACCGTCGATAAGGAGAAATACACTCGGCTATACACACATGTTCATAACCCGTGCACATAGCGTTGATAAGGAGAAATACACTCGGCTATACACACATGTTCATCTAATTGCAAAATTTTCATCTGCTTTGATTTTATTTTCTCACAGAAGAGGTTTTTGTTGACTGGCGTTTCACGTTTTCTCACGTTTTTTTTTGTTATATATGGGGCCATATATAACCCGTCCCGGGCATATGAGCTGTCGCGGTATAATTATGACTCCCTATATACTACTCAGCTCTTAATTTTACATTGAAATATATAGCGAACGCTATTATAATTCTCAAATGAAAGTTTTATTTTCCAATTAATCATTTTTTTCATGATGTTGCAATATTCTATATTCTGTCGTAGTGAATGTGGTATATTCTGTGTCAAAATAACTTTCTAACAAATTGCTTCCATTTCGATTTGAAAAAAGGTACATATCAATTGTTATATATTCCATACATTTAATGCTGAAACAACACGTTGTTCCATTTTTAATGCTTAATTCAGCGAATTATAATAATGTTACAAAAATTTTCCTCATATCTTGCGAAAGTACACATCCAGGTCTCGAAAGTGATGTAAGAAAATATGATTTAGTAAAGTGTTCAGTTGCTTCCATTTTCTTTTGAAAGTAACGAAATCACGTTTTTGAGCGTACTTTTAGAAAGGTGGCGATATTTCTAAGTCTATTTTCTAAGCCGATATTTATCGGATGCATATAAATTGGCCATGTTATTGCTATCGTTATATTGTGCAGATGATCTATTATACATGTAACCAATATATTAACACTGTATTTTTTTGCATAATGTTGACAAATAATGTATATATGTAGTATAAATAATTACTAAATTATGTTTTATGGCATTTGTCATGGCGCATGTACATGTATTATGTTGGTTTAATCGTTTGTGTTATTTAATTAGTCTTGGATGTTAAGGTCGATAATGTGCGTGCAAACTACGATGAATAAAATAATACTTAAAAAATCCACCAATAGCGGAATCGATATGTCAGAGAATTTTGCATTTTGTGATACAAGCATGAAATTTGGTGCACTGTTAGGAAACATTATTTTAATTATTTTTAGCTATAGGGACATCTCAAATTTGCCTCGTGACAGAAATGGCAGCCATTTTCCAAAATGGCCACCACCAATATTATGTGGAGTAGTATATGAGAGTCGAAAGGATACAAGTTTCTATGGAAGCCACCCACTACTTCAGCGACTCCCACAGGAAACTTGTATCATTGTTGACTCTCATATACTACTTGGATTTTACCCCACTGTTATCACGGTATGGATGAGAAGAGTGGGAATTATTTTTCATCAACCGCGAGACCATATACTTCCTCGAGCGGTCGGATAGGAACGCCGTTGTCATGCTTGTTTACCATAGCGATCACGTTTGTAAGGATAGAAGTTAAACAAAAAGAAATACAGTTTTAAGTTCAACCGCGGTGCGAACTCACAACCCACGGCTCTATAGAGTGTCGCCCTAGCCCACACGACCACGAAGGCTGTTATGAAATATAAACACTACCTAGTGTTGCCCAATAATCGATAAGGCGAAATACACCCTATTAGAGATAAGAAATCCATTGGTTATACTCAGTATGTGTATTCACACAATGGTTCTCGTTAATTGTGCGTGGTTGAAGACAGGTAGTCACGAGAGGTGTCATCGTACCGGTATTTATGAGTATTGCAAACATCACCGGGCATGGATGCGAAGAGGTTCCGTTTCGCCTCGCCAATGTCGGCATTGTGGGGTAGGGACCAAAGCCGAGTCACTGCTATGTCCACCATGCGGTGGCACTCAGGCTACTCATCGAATGGTTAGCAAGGAATTACGTGCTCGCAAGTATTATCGTTTAGTAATAATTCCAATCAGAAAGTCAGTTATAAAGATTGAACCGATCTGATGTGTAGTTTGTTTCCTCACACGCATCACAAACACCAAGCAGATGACAATGTTCCAATTACACGGGTTATGAACATGTGTGTATAGCCGAGTGTATTTCTCCTTATCGATGGTATGTAAACGGGTTATCGATTTACACAGACGGTGTGTACACAGGTTATTTATAAACACTTAGCGAGGTTGCCGAACAAAGTTAGGTTTATATACATATACATATATACAGTGCTGGGACGCCAGCAGTAGTCTCAGCGCTGAGACCGATTTCGCCACATGTATTTCACTCCGGCTGCTCTACGCATTCTAGCAGCGGATGTAGGTAATGAGGAGGAGTGGTCCGCGGTAACAGTCCAATGATGGGGTGTAATAGATGTGAGCGTAACACCTCGCTAAGCCTGAACAAATAAGAAAACAGAGAAAAAAAAGCGACAAGGCTTAGCGAGGTGGGCCCAGAAGGGTTTTGCCGGCGGGAGTTCTTGGCCTCTAGTTTTAGACTCACGAGTCTGGCTGTCATGTAAAACAGTCCCGCCCCCGCCGCTGTCGTACTCAAGATCACCGCGACCGGTGGGGCGACGATTGTTGACAATAAAGACACACTACCCACGCCACTTACAACGGAAGCTGAGGCCAACGTGGTGCTCACCCCCTCGATTATATTGATCGCTCGCCTATATCTTTTGGCATGACCCGTCCGCGTCTCTCCCTCGTTCTGTAGAATCTGTTGTATCTCAACGATCCTGGTCATCCTAAAGGATGCCGGGTCGGCCGTCCCCGAAGGTAAGTGTGGATATGGTTTCTCGTCATTCATCATAAATCAAGTTCTATTAACAGTGTCACAACAGTGGAGGAAGTAGCTTGGTCAGCCATTTTTGTAACAAAGTTAATAACACTACAAGCTGAAACATTAATTGCAGTGTCATCATCGAATATCGTAATCCCTGACCTAAGTCCTGCGTGCTTGGTGATGCCAGCCTTCTGTTCTACACCATTCAGGACGAGATTCACTCGGATTTCGGTAGAAGCATGTCCGCGAAAGTTGACCGAGCAGACCGCCATTCGCAGAATCGTCCCGGACGCTGCCATGGTGTATCCCCCATATCTGTTGTTCGCGTTGGCACCTAATGAATATTCGTAGGCCCCCTCGTTCAGTGTACCCCGCGCTCCTCCGCACAAACTGTTATGACGGGTTTTCGAGCTTGCAATCGCTGAACGTGCGCAATCGCCGTAGCCGCCTCTGTGCGGGCCTGCGCTATCCTTCCCTCCAGCCTTTTCATTGTGGCTTCATCATATGCTGCGCCCGCGACGGGAACGTCCTGTTCTGCGCTGGAACTACCTGGGCCGTATATGCTCATGATTAATATGTAAATATATATATTATGTTTAATCGGTTATTTCGAGAACGATCGAAATCGGGTAATCATTCTTTAACTCTCGCGCTTTATCATCGAGAATAGAGATCTTCAATTCGTAGATGTGACCAGATTCCAAACGTTTCATCTCGGGGGTTGGGAAGTCTAATGTCAGGGTCTCACCATAGAAACAGTCGCTGGCGTGCACGGTTTTTAGTAATGTGCTGGGAGCTCCGTCTAACATGTTGTACGATGTGTTCAGCTGATCCAGGTGCACCCTGAGTTTTCGTGAAGGCAAAGTTCACTGGGTCGTCACCGACGTGCTCACCTGGGTTAAACCATCCTTTATTGTCAGAATATGTTTTTGTAAAACCTAGCCGCACGGCCAACGCGGGGGTGATCGCTACCCGGTTGGCGCGCTCGACGGCCAAGGTCGCGAGTCCGGTGGCTTTCGATATTGCGAGGCTGGCTCGGCCATCATGATGATGACACAAGACGCATCCGCGAGAGCGACGGAGCAGATTTCACTACCAACTCCGTTCCCGAGCACGTTGTGGGAACTATTTCCACATGAACAAGCTCCGCTTGCACGACACAAAAATCCAAAAAGACAGGCAGCTGGGCGGGCAGCCGTTGCCACCCGAAAAGCTAAACAAGATAAAATACTAGTCGAGCTTCGAGAGGCAAACGGTCGTTATTTGCTCCTGCTGTTGAAACAGCAAAACGCCCGGTGGTTCCACATCCGAAGGCAGCTGTTTCTCCTGAGGAGCAATCCCCGATTGCTGTAGCTCCTACCTGGATCATCCCGTGGGTAGTTGGTGGTGGTATGGCAGTTGTGGGCACCGTGTGTGTGTGGAACTACCTTTCGAAACAACTCCCAACCGCACATGTGCAGTTGGAGTTGGTTCCGAAGGAAGTTACGAAACCGATTGTGCCCCATTTAAACATTGATCGCGATCCATTTTATATGCAATAATTATAATGGCTGAATATGATGTTAAAATGATAGTGAATGCGGTTTATCACGCTGTGGTGATATCGGGCCTCAATATCGGGTTTGCTCGACTATCAAAGATGGCCTTCGGAGGGCCCGCTCCCAAATTGGACATGACCGCGCGAGACGTAGGTCTCGTGACCTTAGATTAAGCGGCCGCAGTTGGGACCCGAGATTGCTGGAATTCTACCACCTGCTAATATATGGAAATAATGGCTTCGATCGCAATGCTCTTAGGTGGCACGGTGGTGAACGCATTGGCGTTCAGCGGTAGAAATTTTCTTTTCTCGAAAATGAAAAGCTCGGACGCGGATGAGGAGCGCAAGCGTCACGATTCAGCTGTAGAAAAACTGCAGAGCGCACACGAAGCATGGTCGCAAAAACGAACCGCCCGTCTGGACTGGATCAACGAAGATCTTCGCCGTGAGAATCACGCCGTGCAAACTTTCCGGTACGTTGACGACGCCATCCACGAGTACGCGCGGGCATATCCGCAGAAAAGTCTCTCGCCGCTGGATGCCGAGCCCCAACTTTCAGATTTCTATGTACCATCAGAGGGCCAAAAAGACCGCGAGATCGCGTTCGTCGTTGTGGGAATGGTTGCAACCGGTCTCGTCAGCTACTATATTGCAAAAACAATAAGCAAAAATCAATACGCAATAATTATTTTAAGAAACCTTTTTAAATAATATATATATATAGAACGATGTTAGTTGACGAGCTTTATTTTGCTCTGATCGATGTAGGCTACACGGCCCTTAAACACCGTTTAGCTGGCGCAAAGGGTCTGATTAGTCTGGCCCAAGACTCTCTAGAGACGTGGCGCGAGGACGAAAAAACGGCCACCCTTTTCGCAAAACGGTTGTTAGATTCCTCCGAGTTCCCGCTCCTGTTCCAATTGAATTGGGGGAACTTAACCGGCATCTTCAGCGAAACTTCTAACAATGGTTTAGTATCGACGACGCAGTTACCGGATGATCTGGCGAAGACATGTTGGAGATTGTTCGACCTACTAGAATACCTCGCATACGATGGACATGCGCACACTTAATATCAAACTATCGGTTCGCCTAGCGTGCAAGCTAGCGAACACATACTACAGCCCCCTGGAAGGGAGGGGCTACTGGAAGGGACACGCCGCCATCAAGAACCTCGCGGCGGCGACCAAGGTTTCCGAAAACGCAGCCAAGGAATGGCTCAAGAAGCAGGCCATCTGGCAGATCTATTTGCCTGCGCCTCACAATATTCCGAGGCCGAAATTCGACGTGCCGGTGCCGAACGAAGTCCACCAAGCAGACCTCCTGTTTCTCCCTCACGATCGCGTCGGTCGCAAGGCGTACAAGTACGCACTGACAGTCGCTGACGTAGCGAGTCGCTATAAGGGGGCTGAGCCACTGGTCACTAAAGAGTCTAAGGAGGTGGCCGAGGCTCTTTCTCGAATGTATAAGAGGAGTCCTCTCAAAGGTCCGAATCTTCTCCAGGTCGATCCCGGCCGCGAGTTCATGGGCGCGGTCTCTCAGCTGTTGGCTAAGCACGACGTTTCTGTTAGACGCGGCCGCGTCGACATCCACCGGGACCAGGGGATCGTGGAGCGGTTCAATTGAACCCTGGCTGAGAGGCTGTTCCGACACCAAATGCCAAACAGCTTGCAGACCCTCATACGCGATCGACCAAGTGGGTGACCAGGCTGCCCGCTGTTGTCTCAGCCCTGAACGGAGAGGTGACCAGATTGCTCGGTAAAAAGCCTGTAGATGCCATGAAGGCGAAAACGGTGGCGCACAAGCCCTCCGCCGTCTCGCGCGGGCGACCCGTTGGTTTAGCGGAGAAACGGCTTCCAACGGATGTTGATGTCCGGTACCTCTATCAACCGGGAGAGCTCGAGGGTGGCCGCCGCCGCGCGACTGATTCCGTGTGGTCTCTCAATGTATATCATCTGGATCGATCTGTTACCAAACCCGATGAGCCCGTGGTGTACTATTTGGATGATGGTCCATCTCGCGGGTTTGTTCGCGAAGAACTTCTTGCGGTGCCTTCTGACACCAAGCTACCCCCAGATCGTCCGTCGTTATAGTCGGTCAGACTCTCGTCAGAGCCTTTTTTTACCTATCTATAGGCTCGGTGTGTACCCCATCTTACATCACTCTCTCTTGTCGTAGTACGCCGATAACCCCAACTTCTCCTTTTTGTATGTTTTCATAACACCGTTAACCATTCGGAATCCCCTGTTCTCCGCCATGTCAGTTCGTTAGATATCCTCGACATCCCCTTGGCCGAGTGCTTAGTTTGTTCGTCACCGCTCACGTAGTAACACTTGCTGCACAGCGAGATGGCTATATCTCCCTCGAATTCCAGCTTGAACAGTCCCGGAGTTCTGTTGCTCCACGCGTCCCACGCCAACCACTCGGCCTTCTCCTTGCTGAACTTTCTCTTCATCTTCTTTCTCACCACCTTCGCCATCGCCTTCTCCGACACCGCGAAGTACATGCTGTCAGTGTCCATCTGTATAAGTTCGAAATCTCCGCGATCCACGTACTTGTCCAAGAAGTCTTAGTAGAACTCCAGCATCCGGAGCTTGCCCAACTGGTAGACCGCTATGCCACACTGAAACGGTCTGTTGATCACCACTCGAGTCTTCGTTCTCGATATCTCGTAAGCCTCCCCAATCTGCTCTAGGTCTTCGAACCACGCCGACCACAGTGCCCGGTCGACAGTCTTCTCATCCTTCGTATATGTGGTGTTCAGGTGTCTCTCTTGTGCCTCTATCAGCTTGCCACAACACGCGTTGCCAACCAGTTCGAATATCTCCGCCAACACCGCATTGCTCTTGTCGACGTCTCCCGTCCGTCTGGCGGCGGTGACCTCTTTAACGAACCATTGGAACGGTTTGCCGGGCGTGTAGTCAGTCACCATATGCACCGCCTTGACTTCCAGACCGTGCTCCAGATACCACTTTAGCAGCGGGGAGTATATGATCATCTTCTTTGCGGCGAGGGCTCCAACAAGCTTCTTACCGTCTCCTCGTTCCCGGTCCGCATCCTTCAAATAGTTTAACATGAGTTCCGGGTCTTCCTCGACAACTCTGTTTACAAATAATGGTGACATTTCGGAGAACTTGTCTCGCAGCGTTTCCAGGACCTCTATATCCAACTCCGAAAATCCGAACCACTCGTCACGCCTGACCTTCCTCACGAAACGGTCTATATGCGACTTTCTTTCCGGGTCGTCCCACGTCCATATCTTCTTCTCCCCGCACGACATGTCTTTCGACAGGGTAGACAGGTACAGCGCATTGGCGTCGTACCCCAGCACCGCCTTGCACATCTTCTCCTCCCGACTCCCTACCTGGCCCCTGATCGTCGACCTGCCAGCCTCTGCGTATCTGGAGAACACTATGGACGGAACACCAACCAACCACTCCTTCATCATCGCGTAAGTCTCATCCTTCGGCGACCACAGCGGAGCAGGTACCCTGCATCCCTTTTTACAGCTGCACCTTAAGAGATCTCAGCAAGCAGTTATAGCTATCATTTAACCCCAGCTGTGACTCGCTTGATATACCGCCCTTCTAGTGTGCTGTATAAGCGCTTCTTTGTATGTGGGATATTATCAAGAGTCCAACTCTTTTCAGTAAAAAGTTCCTTTCGTGCCTCATCAACAATATAACTACCGCTTTTCCGGTCATACAACAAAACTACAAATCGTTTGAGTGGTTGAATCCAGTCTTCTATGGACTCAGGTGCGGACGTAATACAAAATGGTGTTACTTCGACATATGCCTACCAAGTGTCCCGTATAAAATGAGTAACATTGGTAAAGCAACACACATATCTGGGCCCAATTCCCGTACCATACCATGTGCGGACAAGAGCCGAATTTTCCCTGTTCCAAATGCTACCAACAACTCAATATGAAGACGCTGGGCTGATGTAACTGGCAAAAGGAGAATATCACTGTCAGCAGTACGTATCGATATATACTTATTTCGCGGCATCTGCCACATAGCGCAACATACGGGTATCAACTTCCTCATGGGTACAGGGTACAAGAGCAGACACCGCTCATGCCTGTATGCGCAGGACATCAGTATCGTATGTGCTAATGACTTGTTTGTCAGTTGCAAGCATTGCTAGTGTCAGATAGGCAAATAGTTCTATCTTGTTTCATGAATCCGAAGAAACTCTTGCCAGTTTTCAGAAACTGTAATTGAGGGTGCTACACATCTGCGTACACGTCTGCCTTTCTTGTGCGAAAAATCCCAAAATCAGAACGGAACATTGAAATAAAAAAGAAATATTTTCAGCCTTGAAATCAGAATAACCCAACTTTATCAAACTATTTGACTTGTACTCATCCCAAACTACATCCAACCGACTTGCATGCTGCCATTGTGAACTGATGTAAAAGCGGATGGTAGAAACACATCGGTTGTATATTCATTAACTGTCATGATAGTGAGAGGTCGAAGCAAGTTGACTATGGCAACACTGTCAATGTTTCACAGCATCGATCGTGGAAATTCGATCATTCTCTAGCATAGGGGGCATATCTCCCAAACAGCCTACGTCCTCGGATTTAGGGCCAGTTGTTATGCTGCCCATGTGTGACAAGGATGGAGGATTTGCATGGTTTTCATGCGCAAACAACTCGTCAAGATTTCCACCTTTCGTCTGAGACATTTTATAAAGAGTTGAGAGAACAGTTATTCTACAGAGACTTTGATTTCTCATGGACTGGCGATCGACTGAAGAGGGCAAGATTGTTTCTCTTGATAGTGTCGACAATAGAGGTTACTTGGCTTATACGGCGATCTTGTACATATGACTCACATTGCTGCGGGCCAAGATTCTCAATATGGCGCAGTTAAGATATTACTCCTGAATCCATAATATCGCTGGCGGCTAGTTCCAGTGAAAGTATTCCCCATCTCCTCTACAAGTTTCGTCAGTGAGTTCACGTCCCGAACGACTCTTACAGTTCGACAGCACACTTTGTTTACATGTTCACTAATTTCCTTTATTAATACATGCCGCAATGACGTTACATCTTCAGCCAGCACTTGATCAACGGTATTTGATTGTGTACTTGCTTAACAGATGTGCATTGTCCTTAACCGTTGATTTACTTTCTTTTCGCCCTATATAGTTGTGTTCTGTTTATACTCAGTCTTCATGAGTTATGGAATTTAGCTTTCTTACGATTGAATATTATTTCAGTGCTGTCATCGTCTCTCAAATATGATACATTAACCGTTTTCGGCAAACATTCAATATCAATAAAACCGTCAATATTGTCATTTATCGAGGTGTAACCTACTCCATGTGTGGTACGTTTAGAGTCCGCTGGACGGTGTGATATTTCATGAGTATCCTCCTAACACAGAGCACATTTTCCCGATCAGTAGACAAGTGTGTAGTTAGTGTCCCTGGTTGACGAGGGTCCAACATTGTATGAAGTTTGTCCATTTTTATCAGCGCACGACGGGAATATCATCTGAAGACAGAATGTATAAAGCTAACTGTAGTGCTTGTTTATCATTCGTATACAATATATATTAGAATGCCACTATCATGCACAAAACAATAATATAATGACCTATTGCAACAAAAGTAGTATAGTGTATTACTTCTGTTATCAGCATCAGCCACATTCCGGCATCGGTAATGTCCAATTAAGTTATATATATATAATACTTACCTCTTGATATGCAAATGACCCATTTCTAGGAACCTGTATATTCGACACGTGAAACAGACATGAAAGAGGGGACAACTTCGTATTCGCGTGTTTTTCGCCAGACACGTGCAAGAAAGATTCAATGTATGTCGGTATGGTGGGCAGAACGTGTCATTACATTTAAATATTTTATCGTTTTGGCGTACACGCATGTATCGCTTCAATCGGAAGAGTGTGAATGGGAATGTTTATGACAAAAATAATGCAGCTATGGAACAATGTGTTTTCTTTGTTAATTACATTTATATTGTTATACTACATAGGGTACTGGAAAGTCGCGGACTAACAAATATTTCCATAACGGACCATAAGTATGCTATCGGCTACGAATGAGTCAGTATGTTTTGGCAATATGTGGTACACGGCAAACCATGCATTTGGAAGTATACGCAATGTCCAGAATATTGCTAGTTTCCACCAGAATAGACAAAATCAAATTCCGGTTATAAGATACATTGTAATATCGGTTTTCAGTGGGTAAGGTAATATTACGCTTTCTTCATTACAACAGTATTTAAGCGATTCACAGTAGTACTGAATTATGATTTATCATTCCAAATCCCATCCACTAATAACATAACTATTAGGAGACGATAGTTCCATGTCAAGTGCATAACATATTTGAAACCTTCTAAAATATAGGATTGTTGGACTGGAGCTATTTTGGCGGCCATTTTAAAATGTTAGCCATTTTTGAAACATGTATCTCGTATTGATAGTATAATTATTCAATTATGGAACATGTTAAATGTTGTGAGAGAAAAATATACTTATATTATTATAGCTCCGTGTCACGTACATCAACTATTTGAAAACCGACTGAAATATATTATTTTTAGAGCTATTTTTGCGGCCATTTTTATAGCTCGTGTCACGTGCATCAAATATTTGAAAACCTACTAAAATATATGATTTTCAGAGCTATTTTGGCGGCCATTTTAAAATGTTAGCCATTTTTGAAAAATGTATCTCGTATTGATAGTACAGTTATTCAATTATATAACATGTTAAATATTGTGAGAGAAAAAAATACTTAATATTATTATTATTCAGGCAAATTAATTCCATGCACTTACAGGCATGTACTATTATCGGCAGCCATCTTTAAAAATGGCCGCCATTTCAGTCACGTGACGAATCTGGAATATCCCTATAGCTAAAATCCTTTAATATGGTTTGATCTACGACTGTGCCAAATTTCATGCTTGTATCACAAAATTCACAATTCGGCTTAAAATCACGACCTATCGATTCCGCTGCAAAGGAATTTGACACTTGATACGCGACATATGTAGCCACAGATCAAACAGCATTCCCGGGTAGTGATATTCGTCTACACTGGTGAGAAATAACTTTTGTACACGTGCAATGCGTTTGGAAATGTCACAGATGTACACGTATGTACAGCCACACGTATGTATGGTGTTATCTATTAACATGCTGCGTGTTCAAGTTGTCCCCGTTTGAGGTTTGAAATTATAATTATCAGCATGTGGGGAAAATAGCGACAACCATCCTGAATCTCTTGAGACGTAGCAGCAGATCTGGGTACAATATGGCTGTGTACATGTTCGCAGAAATATGTTAATTGACACGGCATCTGCAACCGTATTCACACTTTAGTCGTACTTTGTGAAACGCATTATGGTGTCGTGTATGTCCACAACCACGATTTCATTGGTCTGTCTAAAGTGTCATTTGGTCTGACATCATAGACATATGCCGAATCACTAATCTGTCACCATGACTGAATCCAAGTCTCTTCGCAAGAGAAACACTGTCAATTACAAATCGTTAAATGAAGGAGAATGCATACCCGATATTTTCCGTAAATCGCGTGTGTCAAGTAAGTCTATTCTACCAGAGCTGTATTCCATTGAAGTAGTTCCAGGTAAGTAGTTGTTCTGTACATACTTTGACAGTACAATGCTATACATTTTGATCATGCGACACGGCGATGTATTGTCATATGGAACAACGCAATGTATGAACAGGATCATGATCGTCACTGTGTACTAAATATGTATTGTTAGGAAGATGATAATGGAATATTGACCGGTTGACCGAAATCATCAACAAAATAAAATGCGCATATATTGGACCAACACTTATTTTTCTTATTTCTCATCCAAACTATATGTTTTGACCACCAATATGAACTGTCCGATTAATCGGACCAAAGCATCAGTGGTAGCCATTATATATACCGGTACTTTGATGAAGAATAAGACAAGCTAAATTATAACATTTGAAAAATCCGCAAAACACAGAAAATCCGCAAATTTGGTCATCGTGAGTACTATCCTGTATTAAGTCAGAAACTATATCCTAAAATGAATGTATTTGTCACCAGTGGTGTATTTATTGCAAGTGATTCTATAAGTTGCAAGTCTATTATTCTATTAGTCTACATTTTTTTACAAACAAGAATACGTATCATTCCTTGAATTACGTGTGTTAATATAATTGTGATACACATAATCGTCGAGACGTTAATAATATCTGGTCAGTATTCGCCATACGAGTTGTATTACCCCGCAATAACCCGAGTGCTACATTGTAAGTGTTTACTTGATCACTCGAGAAAATACGGATAGATTATTATTGTGAAAGGGGCACTCTCATCTTTGATGCGTAAATTAATTAGTATTTAGTAGATGCGGAATAGAATTCCGCGTCTGCACTGACGTTTCCGCCAACTTTCGACGTCGTTTATTTGAGATATTGAGATCTTTCACTGTTGATTTTGATGAATTGCGCGGGGGCTGTGCTGTTGAAAAGTTTTTCGAAACCGAAATCTCATTATACATGTGGGGAGTGGGATTCGACCCCACTGACCCAACATTATATGACAGCAATATTGATAAAATGTCGTTAAACCCCATTTCAATCACAACTTTTCGTTACATCACAGTATTTAAATCCATTCTATAGGAAACCATGTTCTCACTTCCATACATTCAATGTGCGTAGGCCATAAACATTGTCTGTCATGTTTTCGCCAGTTACATGTATCTCTATGTGTTAGTGTATCGTTGCTACTTTGCTCATATATCATTGTATGGTCTGAGAAATTTGCAAATAAAGATTATGTTCTGTTCTGTTCTGTACATGTTTAATGCTAAATAAATGTATTTGTATTTAAACAAATTGGGGCATAGACACGGTGAATAAAACATATGATGGCGATGACTGCTTGTCGATCCGATCGACGGTTCGAACGATATTCCAGATTGTGTCATGTAATACTGGTTAGTGACGCGCCCGTCCGTCAATCTGATAGAAATGTTCACAATGATTGGCAAGGCTGCCACAGGGGGCATCAGCTGTGTCTTACCGACACATGTTTTGTAGTTATGCCCCCGGTCTCGAAGAACCGGTGGTATATAGTGTTCGGAGCGTGTGTGCGTCCGTGCGTCCGTCCGTGCGTGCGTCCGGTTAAGAAGTTTGTAACGGTTACTAAAATCAGCGGTAGGGGGCATCTGTGGTCCGCTATGCCACATTTCTTGTTTAGATTAGTGATGTGATTTGAGCATTATACGATTTTTGGCGTGATATTTGATGGTATGAAAAATTCGAATCCATCATCTGGTAACCGTTACACGAATGCATCACACTTAACAAATTGTTCATTATTACGGCTATGCAAAAGTGTGATCTCACAAATGTAATTATGGGAGAGATGACCAGTTTCCCCATTCAACGTTGTTGATGCAATTGTTTTGATCATAGAAACGCAGTTATCATTGTGCGACTGTTTATCCGTTTTCTCACGGTATACATGTATATAGTGGGCACTTAACATACCAATATCAAAGACATTATCAATCCAGTCTGATTAGCGTCTACACAGTTCGCCAGTGTACATACCGTTGGCAAATACGGCGGTAAATCATGTTTCAACATTGTAAGGGTCTAATAACATAGTCACTATAATTAAATGGACGGTCGAGGATTCCAACCCCCGCGGGAAGGCTGCGTACATCATTTCAATGATCTAATAATTGAGAACAACAGGGTGCACCATAAAGTGCACAATGCAATAAATAAGTTGGTCGTTATATAGGTCTAGTAGTGTATATAAGTATATTGATTCTGATATGGTTTTATTTGCCCAAGACCGAATAAATATTTCAGATATATGATTCTAGATTTTAAGGTAATTGTTATACTTACGATAACATTATTTGTCACATTCCTCTATTAAATGAATAACGGTTAATGCAAATGTTCATATGAATATTTGTGTGTGTCTCTATAAACGACGAAATTACATCGATTAAAATGCATGTATAGAATCTGACGTGAGTTATCAGAATTATATTAAACGAGTCCATAAAATATGTTATTAAGCGAGTCTTGACGAGTTTAATATAAGTTTGTATGCAATGACAACGAGTGTCAGATTCATTTTATCACGTTTCCCACCACATGGGAAATTTCAGCATATTAAAGACGGAAACTATAAGGCTTTCAAGTTTGGCGCCTTATTTGCAAACTATTTTTCTCTCTCAAAAACTGTTTATAAATCGGTAGTTGTCGATATGAAAGCCTTTACATCATTAAAATTGATGACCACTATAATGCTGCATTTTCATTTTAAACATAGGAAGGCGGTATGTATGCTGTAAACGTTAGATAATGTAATTTACTACGCAGTATCGTGACGTCATATTTGAAAATGCGATACATTTATTTTATCACATACATTATTTTCTGAAATTAGATGAAACTAATACATTTGTTAAATAATGCAGCGAATATCTCATGGTACTGAAATATTCAAATATGCCGTTAAAATACGTCATATTATATTGCAGGGGCCGCTTTTCTTGGTGAAATGGGAGGAATGCAACAAGCAAAAATGTACATGGGACCCTGAAAGTCACATCCCCGCTAATGTGATCCAGTACTTCTTGACACCACCCGTCGGTATTGCGAGACTGCGAACGGCGTCCGAAATTTTCGAATGTGCTATTCAGAAAAGACTCTCATCCAAACAGACGCAGATTTCTGTAAACTTTGATTTAGACATTTTCAGGAACGTTTTCGAAACAGATAAGTCGGTTATCCTGTCTGTCGAGTCTGACCTAGAAAAATTCATCTTTGTCCTAACTAGTTTTATAAGCTGAAACATAACGAGCTTTCGAGTAGTGTTCCCGCTGAGAGTTACGCCACGACTTGTCAAATATTTGCCACAATACAATTGTACTCACTATTTCGTTGATAGAAAATTCCAATTGCTGATGATTAAAAATATTAAAGTCCGAATTATTGTATTAAGAAACAGGATATATGTATTTCCGGCAGACACCATGTGTTCTGTTGTGCAGTTAACGATATGTCGCTTGACATATATACTAGTACTCTGCATTAAACAACAGATACGCCGCGTGTGTGGTATCAACATTAATTCTTATTTCCATTAAAGCTCGCATAACAACCTTAGGTCAAGTTTTCGTTAGTACATGTACTGGAATTATTTTCCCTCATGAGGTAGGCTACGATAAAGAAACTCGTGTTCAGCACTCGTGTCTTTATCATAGCCAATCTTCCACCTCTTCGAGAAAATAAATCCCGTGTTACAAAACGATAGTTAAATATTCTCAAGACTCAATATTTATATCCCGATACAAACGTACACAGTTGTGTTCGATTAGAAAACTGCAAGGTTTTATGGTCTTCGTCGTATATCCTGGAATAAACCAATATGCATCGATGACTGCCTGTCCTTATCGCTCGATTATCGGCTGATTGATTTCACACAGTAGTATCATCAGTAGCCTACATGTACCTGTGTACGTGTAGGCTGTACCATCGATAGCTAGACCCCGACTGACACAGATATCGAGTTAGCCATGATAAGGGAATTAACCGGACTTAGTGCTAATGACTTAATGCAAGCTATTATGGGTATTATCGTTCCCTGATGAATGATGAATTAAGTCCAGCATGCACCCACCTTTTATCTGGACAATTTTAGGGATCGGGCGGGGTATTGCCAAGACGCTGTCTGAGTGCGGGGCCGAGGTTCTGGCCCTTAGTCGGACACAGTCCGACCTGGACAGTCTCTGGGCAGAGGTGAGTGTTATTATTCGAGCGCTAGCAAAGAAGAAGAATTATACAACCAACATCCCAATTTGAGGTCTTACATATGTTATGCAAATGAGCTAAGCTAATGTCGGTCGGAGCACATATTTTGCGGGTTGAATATTTTAGAAACACGGGTCTTACGCCATAACAGAAAATAGTTCTAACAACTTAGCTTTATCGCCTTTTCAGTGTGATTAATCTTTTGTTTCCTTTTATTTGTGCTAAATGTATGTTATTGCGCATGATTCCATAGTCTAAGGGTGCGATGATTAACTGCTATATTCGATTATTCGCGATTCGTAGCTCCATGGTTCGGTGCACGAATTCAATCTTCGATTTATATTCAAAATAGGTCTCAGAATGGAAATCTATTTATCATTTTGGTTTTTCAAAAATCTATTTCTAACTCGTTGTTGTTGTTGCTGCTGCTGTGAAATTCCCGCGCTTATTTTCTTTTTTTTTGCGAAACGCTCTCTACTGTAGATTACTTATCAGTCTGTATGTCATCCTGTAGTATATGAGAGTCAAAAAGATACCACTTCCTGATGGAAGCCCCCCGCTACGCGCGGTGCCTCCCATCAGGAGGTGGTATCATTGTTGACTCTCATATACTACTTGGGTTTTCCCCCACTGTTATCACGTTGTGTTTGAGAAGAATGGGAAATATTTTTCATCAACGCGAGACCATATACTTCCTCGACCGGACGAGATGGTGATATAATTTCTAACTGACTTTCTGATTTGAATTATTACTAAACGATAATGCTTGCGAGCACGTAATTCCTTGCTAATCAGTCGATGCGTAGCCTGAGTGCCACCGCATGGTGGACATAGCAGTGACTCTGATCTGCTCCCTACCCCGCAATGGGGACATGGGCTAGGTGAAACGAAACCTCTTCGCATCCATGCCCGGTGGTGCAATAATCGTAAATACCAATACAATGACATCTCTCTTGACTACCTGTCTTCAACCACGCACACTTAACTAGAACCATTATGTGATGTATATATACTGAGTATAACCAATGTATTTCTTATCTCTAATAGGGTGTAATCTCATTGATAACTTCTCATCCAGAAGTATATGGTCTCGTCGTTGATGAAAAAATAATTCCCACTCTTCTCATCTTTGTCATCTGCTGATAGATTAAAAAAAAATTGGCTCCAGGGCATTTGCATGTGATGTTAGGTTAAATTTTTCTTTGTTGCTTTTGTGTTCTAAAGCTGAAAATAGTAAATATGAATTGGAGGTTACTGATAGTATTATGAATGATTGATTCTCGGCAAAAAGTGGTAAACAAAATGGATTTATAGTAAAGTTATAGTAGGAAAACGGATTTACAAAAGGAAAATTTGTTAGACTTTTGTCAGAAGTTTACACATCAACAACTTTGAAACACCTGGAGAAGACCCCCTTTTGTATTACAACAAAGGGAGTAGGATACCTATTGTTCATTAAATACTATTGTGTTCTACTGTGTTTTTCTACTGTGGTCAATATGAGCAAGCCAAGTGACCAGAAGTCCGGTACGAAGAAACCAGGCTTATCCTCTGGACACACAACACCAGCCAAGTCTAAACGACCATTTACTGAGGTGGCTGAGTCTAGCGCAGAGGAAGTAAAACTACTAGCATACCAAATGGAGGAAATCAGAACGGACATAAAGCAGCTGAGAGATAGTGTTACGACACTTGTCACGAAAACAGACGCAATAATGAATAAAACATAAATGAGAGATTTTATAAAATCAGCAGTGGAAGGGATTATGCTGGAAATCAACAAAAATTTGGAAATGACGATAGATATGCAAGTAAAAGAAAAAACCGCAAATTTGAATGCCGAATTGACCAACCTGAAAGGCGACAACAACGAGCTGAGAACTGAAATTAGAAGGTTAAAGGACCGTTTTGAAAAAGCAGATGAAACATCAATGTTGGCACTCGAGAAAGCAAATTACAATGAACAATACTCAAGAAAAAATAACTTTAAAATCTTGAACGTGTCTGAACAAGCTTCCGAATCAGAGGCCACACTCACACAAGATGTCTGCAACTTATTCAAGAAAGAAAATGTATCGATGATCCCAGAAAATATCATAGCTATCCACCGGATCCCAGGCAAACCAGGCACGACAAAACCAGTACTGGTAAAATTGAAGAACAACTCTGAGAAATCGAAACTCATGCGAACCAGATCAGCGATGAAGGCGACTGGCCACAGACTAGTAGATGATGTCACAAAATTGAACTCTCTACTCATCGGCCGACTGAACGACCACCAGAAACTGGATTCTGCATGGTACTTTAACGGCGCAGTGTGTGGCAAGACCAAAGATGGAAAAAGGCTCAAATTTGACATTCATGACAGTGTTGACAAAGCTATTGAAAAGGCCTAAGAGAAGGAAACTAGATAATTTTCACATATTTTTTTTTTGTGCGACAGGGCTTTTCTAAGCAATCCTTATGCTTAAATGAAATTTACAATGGTCTTTGTGAGACAATAATAACGTGCAATCTAAAGGTCAAAGAGAAATATGGTGCACAAAAAAAATGCTATTAGTATTAGTTTTTGGAATATGTGTTTTTTGTGACAAATTATTTTCCAAGAACTGAATGTGGAATATATACAATATCAAAAAAACTTAGCAGGCCAACACTACACACATGGACCATGAACTTGTTGAATCGTATGACATGGATTATACACTGGTGTAAACAATGGAAATTAATAGGATAGATTGTACAAAACCAAGAATATGGTGAGTTTACACCTTGGTATCACATGCCTTCACAAAATGGGACAAGTGATGGTTTCTCCAGTGTGGTCCATAATCTATCAGCCTACCCTTGTAATTTAATAGAGATTGCAATTGACAATAACATCTGCAAGGTACACTGACCAACTATACTACTTACAAGAGTGCAGGCAAAGATTTGACAATTCATATAGGCTGGCTGATCTGAGGCTACACTGGATTCAGCACTATTTGGACCACTTTTCTCATGACATGCCACACATGCTTTTCATGTTCCCAGTTATTTCAGATTAGTGAATCCATGTAATACTAACCCTTACACCGCTATCTTAATTTGTTGTTGTCTGCTATTTATTTTCTATTTTCCATTTTAATCATCAAAGACATACTTTGACAGCACTTTAGAATACATTACAACATGTTTTGACAGTACTTGAGAAAAATTTCCATTGGAAATGATTCTGAAGTCCTGTAAAAAGCATGTTTTTATTGAGAAATAAGGCAACATATAGAAGCAACAGCAGACAACAATTGCTGTGCGTAGCGGTCTTAGGGTTGAGTTATTGATCAGCTACATGCTGAATGGAAGAACAAACACTGACATGCAAACATACACGAAGTTGAGTGAACTATTTAGACTGTATTGTGATGATGCCTGTAGGGCAATCTACCTATTATAATTTTAAACCGCACAAAACAAATGTACCCGTATTTATTCTAATAAACGCCCCCGGAGCTATGCATTTTTCTAAATTAGTTTTGGCATACTACTTGCATAAAAACACAAAAAAAATAATTCTTGACTGACTAATATAGGAAAATGAAGAAATTGACTGAGACTATAGGACAGAAATTACTATTAGAGGGGTCGACTGTTGGAATAAATATGGTATGTTAAACATGTCAGGGCACCCAATTCAAACATTTCTTAACATCATGCAAACTGTTATCCTTGCTATATTTCGCTTTCGGGCAAGGAAACATGCCCGACACGAGGTAACAACTGTTACCAGTCGGTAAGTGACTCTCATGCGCTATATGAGAAGTCTACTATGAACATATTTCACAATATCCTCGCCTTTTGTACGATATGAGGGAATTAATTTATGTTCATCCTCAAACAAATCAGTCCGGGGATATAGTGATAGCAGTTGTTCCTTTGGTCGTCTGAATAACATTTTGTCAGCCTCGTAAGCCTTTACAAATCTGCACAGTATATTGTTGATTTTATTCGTTCTGGACGAGAGCATGCCCTGGCAGCACATGGGAATTGTATCCATTGGAGGCGGTTCTCATGTGCTGTCAGTAACATGTTTGTAGTAAAATGATATAGATCAGAACTGAAAATCAGCAAACGACAACACTCTGTTCCCGCCTATCAACAATTAACCCTTACAATGCTGGATTATATTTTTTGTCTGCTGTTTGTTTTGTATTTTCCATTTGTCAGAGCAGTTGTCTCTCATTGACCAACACAAATGATAATTGTTTACTTTATGTCAGTACCGGTACATGTAGAAAGAAAATATATTCCTGACAAGCAGTAAAAAGAGAATGGGGCACACAGGTGGTTATTCTGTCTGTTATATATGTTAACCCTCTCAACTCCAAGTAACTGGAATAGACTGTGAGATGAAACTTACTTTCAGAAGGCACGGATCCTGAGGAGACGGCTTGTCACGAGCCCTTAGTTCATGATGAATTTATGTTTGCGTTTCAGCAGATTAGTTTCATTATTAACATAATTTATTTTAAATTTTCTTTCTGGTCTTCAACTTGTCAGTAGACCTACCCAAAAATACAAGATTATTCTCCATATTATAAAGAAATATCAGCTTCTAGAACATTTAAAGCACCCCTCCCTCAGTAGATTAGATATGCACAGCTTTTTTTTGTTCACACCTTTTTGCATCCCCCCTATTAGGTTTACGCACCCGCAGGCTCTGTTGGAGTCGAATATGGTAAGAAAAAAACAACCCTAAATAGGCAATGAGTGAAATAAAAATATTGTCTTTAAATTGTCAAGGAATAGGTCAACTTCCCAAACGCACTGATCTTTTTCAATATTTAAAAGATAAAAAATATCACATATACTGTTTGCAAGATACCCCACTTCACTCCAGGGGAAGACGAAAAATTTGTACGGACTAGGTGGGGTAATGATTGTTATTTCAGTTCATTTCGATCTAATGCAAGGGGAGTAGCAATATTATTCGATGGTAATTTAGACTATAAAGTACACCAGTCAAAATGCGATCCCAATGGTAACTTCATTCTACTGGATATCAGTATTGAAAATAATAAATTTACACTTGTATGCCTGTATGGACCAAACTCAGATGATGCCCTTTTTTTTCAGAACACATCAAAAGAAATTGATGAAATGAAGAACGATACATATATTTTATGCGGAGATTTTAACCTTGTTTTGGACCCAGAGTTAGACTATCATAACTATAAAAATATAAATAATAAAAAATCTAGAGAAAAGTTATTAGAAATTATTCAAGAAAAATATTTAATCGACCCTTTTAGAGAAAATCACCCCCTAATGAGAAGGTTCACATGGAGACGACGACAGCCTTTTCAGCAAGCAGGACTAGATTTCTTCCTAATCTCTGAAAATACTTTACCTTCAATTAAAAGCTGCATCATTGAAAATAGCTACAGATCTGATCATTCACCTGTATTGTTAAGTTTATGTTTCAACAATTTTATAAAGGGAAAACCACTATGGAAGACATAAATTACATAAACATGATTAATGAAAAAAATAGAAGAAATAAAAAATCAATATGCTATTCCAATATATAACCGAGAAAACTTGCATGAAATACCAAACAACGAATTGCAATTCACAATTAACGATCAACTTTTTCTAGAAACACTTATGATGGAACTACGTGGAAAATATATTTCTTATTCTTCCTTTATAAAAAAAGAAACCAATCAAAAAGAAAAATCATTAACAGAACAAATATTAGACATGGAAAACAATTAAAGAAAGAAGACATGAATAAAATTGAAATTTTAAAATTTGAACTCCAGGAAATTCGTAAAATTAAAGTAAATGGTTCAGTTATTCGATCAAGGGCTCTAAATATAAATGAAGGAGAAAAACCAACAAAATATTTCTGTGCACTCGAATCTCATAACTTTATAAGTAAAACAATACCAAAACTTGAAACAGAAAATGGCAAAATAATTACAAATCAGTCAGAGATATTAAAAGAAACAGAACTATTTTACACCAAACTGTATAGCAATAAAGACACAGATACTTATAAAGAATTAGATTTGGATATTTTTTTTGGAAAATGCGCATGTACCAAAATTAAATGAAGCAGAATCAGAAAAACTAGAAGGATTAATCACAAAAACTGAACTAGCCTTTGCACTAAAAAACATAACGAACAACCGTAGCCCAGGTACAAGCGGATTTGCATGCGAATTTTATAAAATATTTTGGCATAAACTGGGTGGTTTCATTTGTAGGACAATAAATTATAGCTATCAGAAGGGTGAACTATCTATAACTCAACGGCAGGGTATAATAACACTAATCCCAAAAGAAAATAAATCTCGAAATTTTCTAATTTTTTTTAGACCTATTTCATTATTAAACACAATTTACAAAATGGCATCAGCATCTATCGCAAATAGAATAAAAACAGTATTAGACAAATTAATAAATGGGGACCAAACAGGATTTATTTCAGGAAGATACATGGGGAAAAACACTAGGCAGGTATACGACATTATGCAATATATAGAAAAAAATGATATCCCAGGACTTCTTCTTCTTATAGACTTTGAGAAAGCATTTGACTCTATATCGTGGAACTTTATTCATAAAGTACTTCGCTACTTTAAATTCGGACCAAATAGCAGGCAATGGATTACATTATTCTGCAAAAATGCTCAACTATCAGTTAATCAACATTGTAACCTCTCACCTTTTTTTTCAATACATCGAGGCTGTCGTCAGGGGGATCCACTCTCACCGTACATATTTATCTTATGCGCAGAAATACTTGCAATCAGAATACGCAAAAATCATAAAATTAAAGGAATTAAAATAAATGGAACAGATATAAACTAACACAGTTTGCAGATGACACTAGTGCCTTCTTGGATGGATCAAGTGAATCACTAAATGAAACACTTAATTAACTGGAAATGTATGCCCATTTGGATTGGGGCAAACAAATTTAGCCAAGACTCAATTAAAACAAAATGGAAACTAAAGTGGAGAAGTAACAGATTTAAATTGCTTGGAATTACTTTTGATACAGATTTAGAAAAAATTGTGGACATAAATTTCTCGGAAAAAATGAAGATCATAAAAGAAAAAATCAACAGCTGGAACAAAAGGTACTTAACACCATTAGGCCGAATTACAGTCATAAAGTCTGTTCTTCTCCCATCTTTAAATCACCTGTTTATATCCCTTCCTAACCCCATTTAAAGATATGTTAAAGATATTAGCAGCATTATGTATAATTTTTTATGGCAAGGTAAATCAAGAGTAAAAGGCACTATCACATGGGTAAGAAGAACAGTGTGCAACAAATACAAATTTATAAACATTTTAAATACAGAAATTGATACAGATAATATTTTTAAATTGGGAGATATGTACATCGAACAAAAAATAGGAAAAATTTCAAACCTTTTTTGGCGGGATGTTCTAAAAGCTCATCTAAAATTACAAAATAAGCTTAAGCCAATAAACATGGATGCATTTCTTTCTAGCCCATCATTTTTTAATAAGGACATAAAATGTGGGACAACCTTCTTCAATAAGGCATGGTTTGATAAGGGAATATGTTTTATAAATGACATTATCAATATGTTTTATAAATGACATTATCAAAATTGATGGAACATTTGCCTCTCAAAATCAACTTAAAAACAATTTCAACATAAATATAAACTTTCTTCAATATTATGGCCTTGTCAAAGCAATAAAAGATTGGGGTAAAATCTTGAAACGTAACAATATCGAAAACAAGTTAGAAATGCCATTTTCTCCATACAAACTAAAAATATACCTAAAAAACAAAACCGGGACAAAAGACATGTATCTCGCATTAAACTCCAATTCTGAAACTCCAGCTGGTAAAATTAAATGGAACTCCACCTATAATTTTAACAATGAAACATGGAAGAAAATATATTTATGGCCGCATATCATAACAAAAGACACAACTCGAAAATGGTTCCAGTACCGAACAAACCACAATATTCTGGCCACAAATGATTTCCTAAATAAGATTAAAATTGCAAGTAGTCCATTATGTACATTCTGTAAAAAGTTTTCGGAAACAATAAAACATTTGTTTTGGGATTGTGAGGCTACAAAAAGCATATTTAGGGAACTTCAAGAATGGTTAGCGACAAAAGATATAACTATTACAATTAACGAAAAATCATTCATCTTTGGGATTTACGAAAAAACAATAAGTATCTTCAAACAATTAATACTATTAGAAACTAAATACTCTCTCTATTATTGCCGATGTTCAAAAGTAGTTTCAAGTCTCAGCGTACTGAAGCATCGAATTCAACTAATGTATGAAACATCCAGGAAGGCAGCAATAATGGACAACAAATTTGAAAACTTTACAACAATTTGGGAAGAATTTATCATTTCACAAGTTTAATTTATATAACAAAAGTACCAAAATAAGATTTCATCTTCAGTTGAGCTAGTTGCGGGTGCTATAATAAATCTCTGCTTAATTTTCTTTCTTCGTTTTAACGCCTTCCCCACCCCCACCGCACCACCCATTCCATCTCATATTATAGGTTTGGGAAATAAAGCAATTATAATATGAATCAAGTAGAAGAATATAATGTACACAGAGATATACACGTTCAAGCAAAGACCATGACCGACGGAACCAGTCGTGTTTTGTTTGTATAACCAGTGTGGTGATCAAAACAGATTGTTTATTGGCTTGTCAATATGTAATGTTAACAACTTTAACAGTGAACCCTTTCAGCCGTAAATAACATTTTCGGTCAAGTCCATTGATCACAAAATACTTTTCAAATAATCGATTTATAAAATGTTTTTTGTTTTTTTTTAACAAATATGAACATTACTTGCAAACAGTGCAGATCCTGATGATACAGTTCATCATGAGCCGGCTTGTCTTAGTCACTGTTTAAAAACACCTAAATGGCTGTAGTGTTGAAAGGGTTAACACATGGTTTAAGCATGTAGATGCGCAGTAGGATTGAACTTCACTTTTTGAAGAATGGGGCTGGTTCAGTCGGATCATGGGTAATATGATAACATAAAAAAAAAAGAAGTTATAATCAATTACATGCATTACATATGCTAAATCAAACTTTGGCTCTTGCAGTGCTGGAGAGTGACATTGTCATCTGCGGGTATATTATAAGTATTACTGTTTTATTTTAATAACATGGGCAAGTTTTCATCGAAAATTCAGGTCTCTCATTAGTGACGATTCTAATGTACCACTCAACCATGAAGTCTTTAAAAAATACTAGAACAGTGATTTCTACCCAGTACTGCAAGAGTAAAAGAGGGTGAATATCTGTAATTGTATATTTTGTAGTTGTACCTGATTATTGCATGTATATTATGTACGGTTTGTGGGGGGTGGCCCCGACCCACCACAAACCTATTACCATGATTACGGGGAAAATAAATATTTTCAAAAAAAAATAAAAATAAATAGAATAAAAATATATTTTGGTCCAACCGAGGCTCGAACTCGCGCCAGCAAAACCCTTCTGGGCCCACCCGGCTAGCCACCTTCTTTGTTCTTTCTCTTTCTCATCTCATCTCGTCTTGTGGCTAGCCGGGTGTATAGCTACCCGTACAGTACACCCCCATCTATCGGCTGATCTAGGAATCAGTGTCGAAATTCTAGGCAACCTTGGAAGTGCCTGCACGGAAGCACTGAGCGCTAATTTTTGTGTTTATATAACAAGTTCGTTTTTATTTAATAATATAGGTCATAACGTTCTAAATTATTAAAAGTAAAATTAGAAAAATAAAAAACATGCCAATCAGAATGTAAGAAATACTTCCGGAAATATCGATAGCGTACAGTGTGTTTATTTTTCCATCCCGCAAGATGTTTACATACCGTCTTTTTACCTCTATATACCTAATATACATGTAAGGTGGAACATTTCTAAACTGGACACCGAATTATGTTTTGTACAGTGGAACCTCTCTAAAATGGACACTTAATATCGCATGTAAGGTGGAAAATCTCTAAACTGGACACTTAATATGCATGTAAGGTGGAACATCTCTAAACTGGACCACCTTTTTTAATTTATCAGCAGATGACAATGTTCCAATTACACGGTTATGAACAGCCGAATGTATTTCGCCTTATCGAGGCCACGGTGTGTATTTATTTTAAAACACACACAAGAAAGACAGGCCGGTGTATTTCTCCAATAGCGATTGGCGTGTATTGGTTTAACCATAGTCGACAAGGTATCGAGATGCGCTATATATAAGAGTGTTGACTGCGGCACGATTATTTCCTGGTACGCACATTTTGTGGTTATCGATAAGTATGGTGGCCGGTGGGTGACATACTCACGGTACTATTGTAACTTTTTCCCCCAATTTATCTCCCAGTTTTAACATAAATTTATCCCAATCAGTATTCTCAATCGTGGGAAGGGTGGCGCACGACTTAGTTCTAATAGTATTTTTTTATTTCCTCATATCGAGACATCTCCTCCACCACCGACTCAAATTCGGCGTCCGATATATTGTTATCGGCCAACGCTTTGGACACGATAACGTCGA
The DNA here is from genome assembly GCA_029237695.1 of Conchocele bisecta. Taxonomy (NCBI): domain Eukaryota; kingdom Metazoa; phylum Mollusca; class Bivalvia; order Lucinida; family Thyasiridae; genus Conchocele; species Conchocele bisecta. The sequence goes on along the minus strand of CM055271.1, from coordinate 47,050,717 downwards.
TGCTATTTTTCTTAGACCTCGCGAGAACCGATATTCTGTCGTGCTTTCTACTTTTATTTTCGAATTTTCTCCCCACTTCTCTGAACGCCATACATAACAACCCCGTCCCAGCGGCTACCCCACTCAAACCCCCCGCAATGGGAATTGCCACGACTGTAGACAATAATGCGGCTGTTCCGGCCCCACCCATTATAGAAATTGCTGCCAGCACGGTGCTCACCCCCTCCGCTGTGTTTGCAGCTCGTCTATTCGTTTTAGCATTCATTTTCCGAGTTTAACAAAGTTAATAACACTACCTTCGGAAAGTCTAATTGGATCGTCACCGGCGAAAAAAACCACCGCTGAACTATCTCCAGCGAGTTTAGTGACTACATCCGCCCGTTCTTCCCCATCCAGTACGAGATTCACGGCGACCGCGCCCACATATTTACCATTAGCATTAACCGAGCAGACAGCCATTCGGAGAAGTGTACCTGGAGCTGTCATGGCGTATCCCCCATACATATTGCTCGCTTTGGCACCGAACGAAAATTCATAGATCCCCTCATTCAATGGGTCCCGCTTCTCAGCCCAAACTGTGATGACACGTTTTTGTGTTTGCAATAACGTAAACTGCTCTACAGATGTGTTCAACAATGCGGCAAGCCTCCCGATAGCGGTATGGGCCTCAGCGCGAACCTTTTCAGAGGTCTCCTCAAGTGCTTTGTTCGCGGCTCTACGAACACGTTTCAGTTTATCGGAAACTTCCATAAACTCTGTATGGGCCTCTTCCCGAAATTCTGTTATTTTCCCGCCTAGTTCAGTAAGTGCTGCATGATCCTCTTCCCCAACTTGGATTATTTTTTCGCCGAGATCCTTAAGTCCTGTATGTGACTCTTCGCGAACTTGTGCAGTCGCCGTCAGGACGTCTACTCTAAGCTGTGCTATACTCCTGCGAATCACGTTTGTGGCCTCCGATATAGTCGTATTGATCAGGGCCTTGGTTTTTCCGGTAGTTAAAAAATCACCTGTGGGGTTGGATCCGTCGGGAACTCCAATATCGATTGGGTTGTTACTCGGATTCTTTGAATTTATATATGTCACCCACAATCGCGATTGGAATTGGAAGAACTACCTGGTCCGTATATACTCATAATGTTGGTTGTTATATTACGAACTTGGGTCTAATTCTTTGAATTAATTTGAAAGTTCTAGGACGACCGAAATCGGGTAATAGTTCTTCAACTCTCTCGCTTGATCATCAAGAATAGAGACCGTAAATTCGTGGATATGTCCCGATTCCAAAACATTCACCTCGGAGCGTGGGAAGTCTAAGGTCACAGTCTCCCCAAAGAAACAATCACTGGCTTGCACGGTTTTCAGCAATGTGCTGGGAGATCCGTCTAACGTGTTGTACGATGTGTTCACCAGATCCATGTGTACCCTGAGAGTTTTTGTAAACGCAAAATCCACCGGGTTATCACCGACGTACTCACCCGGGGCAAACAAGCCTTTATTCGCGGATTATGTCTCTCTAAACCCGAGTCGAGTACCCAACGTCGGAGAGATCCTTATCCGGCTGTCTGGGCCGATGGTCATTGTTGCGAGCCCGGTAGCCTTCGATACTGTGAGGTTGACTATACCGTCAAGCTCGGTGGAAACAAAGCTGTCCTGTTCCCCACAGTCCGGGAGGCAGCTTTACATCTACTGAGCGTCCATCCTTCACATAGCCAAACCCTTCGTTCTTCCCCACATTCTCCCACCCAACCGTGAAGGTGATTGATCTGAGGCCTACCCGACGTTTTCCGCAGCAGTTGTCGATTCACAACTCTCTTTTTGAACATTAGTGATAGTAGCAAACATAATAATATCTGTCAATGGATACCAAAGCTTTTGGCTTTAATTATAATGCAAAGTACGCGGTCGGAGGTAAATACACGCAAAAAGACGTTGCTAACCTCCTTGTACACCCAACTGTAACAGTTAGAGCGGACAGTGGCTTTGCCACCAATTTCCCTAACATATTTGAACAATATAGTCTGCCCAAGATTACTACAATGGTGGCCGTGAACGGGTGGAAAGCAACACCGATGCAGGTTTGGCAGAATCAGCTCAACTTCGCCGTATGGTGTGCAACAGCCGGATGCGGGGTTTCCTCTCAGGACCATCTGGTCGCGGAGGTTCCCTTCTTGTGGGCCGTTTATAACTTTCATGTGTATTATACTATTAGGAGGATTCTCAAAGAACTAGGTATTCCACTACCTCAAGACGACGCCTGGAATCCCATTTCCAACGCATACGACCGTATGGCGTTTGAAAGACTGTGTAGCGAATTTAACGTTTCAAAAGACGCGGACTGGAGACAGAAAGAGTTCTGGTAAACTTTCGGTTTAGGTGACGTTTACATAACGGGTATGGGGTTTGTGAAGCACCCAAAGGATCCACCACCACCAATAAAACCAAAGAATACTGACTTCGTGCCACCAGTACCATGGTCTTTCAAATCTGCCCACGTTGATTTCATTCAGCAACCTGCGGGGGTAAATACCGCGTGGGGATCATTTATGTTAGATAAAAGCACTGGATTTATTCAGGCCGAGGTTACCCGCCTCAACGACTCCATTCGTACATACGTATGTGCCACGCAGAAGCAAACGCGCAGTTCTATACTGGGCACGGGAAGAGCGTTTGACACACAAAAACAATTCTTGGCAATTGTAGAGGACGCCATCTCAGCTAAGGTGGACCTGGAGAAGGCGATCCAGAATTATCAAGACGTTTTGCAGAATGCCAGCACCCCAGTATACTATGTATTGGGAATAGGTCTTTATATGGCGCCTAGCAATATGATACTACGAGAAGACCCGGTTGACGGTTACAATAATCAGATCGTAATCGCCACCGTCAATCAAAAAATCGGCCACAACGGTAACGTGAACACGGATATAATCAAGCGCACCCCCAACATGATCGGGTTCAACAGTGTTGAGGTTGGAAGTGGAACCGATTTCATAAAACAGCAAGCACCCACCCCAGTACCCCCAATCCAATCGCGATTGGAAGAATTGGATGCACCATCACGTTTCCCCAATCCAATCATCAACAATCTTGAAATTTGAAGAATTGGAACAGGAGTGGGAACTAGTGTCATAACCCACGAGGAGGAGAGATTAGGGCTCGTCGTCGGCCTCGTGGCGATCGGACTATTCGCGCTTTGGTTTTGGGAACTCTCGGGAGATTAAAAGTATTAGACCGGCGATCGCCACGATTAAAGCCCAAGCATTCTCGGCGAACCATCCGACCGTTTTTGAGGTATCACTGTGCTAAATATAGTACACATCGGCCAGGGGGTATGCTTTAGTAGTCCGGTATAAAAAAATAGTGCAGACGTTTTGAGGCCACAGACCCAGTTTGCTTGTAAATCCTGATCCATTACAGCCCAATTTTACTTGAGAAACATGTTGGGGTGTTTTTAACACCAGTTTCCAGCATATTTCTAGCATTTAAAAGAAATTACTGAGCCTGCTTGTCACGTGATGTGAACACTACGTCACATGACACTTTGATGATAAACAATATGGCGGACAGGACAATGTTGAAATTTTCTTTCTTAGGAGTAAGTGAACATATTGTTTAATTAGTGAAAATCCGGTGCAGACAGGTTGCAGGTTATGAACAGGTAGGTTCCACAGCATCCATACGAATAGTGAAAGTGTGAGAGAATGGCCATATTTGGAGGAATCGGTTAAGTTGTATAGTAAAACTAATTGGTGGTTGCTAGCCTATAAGCATTTCCGGGTCATCAGTGGATGTCGTCTGCTTTCTTTGAAAACAATTCTAAACGGTTTTAATCATGGCTACAGCAAGTTTTATTAAGAGAACAAAGGACAGAATTGCTGGAAAATCAGTTTGCTAAATATAGTACACATCGGCCAGGGGGTATGCTTTAGTAGTCCGGTATAAAAAAATAGTGCAGACGTTTTGAGGCCACAGACCCAGTTTGCTTGTAAATCCTGATCCATTACAGCCCAATTTTACTTGAGAAACATGTTGGGGTGTTTTTAACACCAGTTTCCAGCATATTTCTAGCATTTAAAAGAAATTACTGAGCCTGCTTGTCACGTGATGTGAACACTACGTCACATGACACTTTGATGATAAACAATATGGCGGACAGGACAATGTTGAAATTTTCTTTCTTAGGAGTAAGTGAACATATTGTTTAATTAGTGAAAATCCGGTGCAGACAGGTTGCAGGTTATGAACAGGTAGGTTCCACAGCATCCATACGAATAGTGAAAGTGTGAGAGAATGGCCATATTTGGAGGAATCGGTTAAGTTGTATAGTAAAACTAATTGGTGGTTGCTAGCCTTGATAATATAGATAACAAGTAGGAAATGAGACCCCCGATCAGCCAAGGCAGCGCGGCAGCCGCCTTTCCGGCTAATTTAGCCAGGAGACTGGCTAGGGCTTTTATATGCTGTTTTGCCCACTCCTTGGCTCCGCCGGATGGCGCGGGTGCTGGCGCGGGTGACGCCGCCGCACCATCAGTGAAAGCTAGAAATATGGTTGATATAGTCATGCCGAGAGCTGCGAGATACTTAATATTGTGACACCCTGCTCTCTGAACAGAGTGCGAATACGCTCACCGAGTGTCGTCTCCTCGTGCAGAACCCTCGAGATTGTTTCGCGGATCCGACTTATTTGGGTGCGGAGAGCCTCACGGCAAGCCGATGCAGCCTCCGAGCGAGCTGCTCTTTCATCCCGCAACGACCGCAGGCGTTCAGTGATTCGCTCGGTAGATTCTCTTTCTTCTAGCGCTATATGTTCATCCAGCGCCGTGAGTTTGGCGAGGTTATGGACCAATTCGCCCCGGACCGTTTGCATAGCCTTATCGAGTCCCCGGAATTCGCGAAGAGGTAACGGTGGGTCATCGTTTGACCCTTGGTCGAGGTTGCGTATTTCGTTTTCGCTGAACGTGGTCTCCATTCTGCGAATAGCGTCGGTGGCTACTCGAGGGACATCGCTGAGATCGACAGTTTCTATCGAGGCGGCCGTCTTCGCCATCGTTTCGGCGGTAGACTGTAGGGCCTCTACAGCACGGGCCGGCATAATTGTTTTACGCCTCTTCCAATCCGCGAATCCTAGTTCGTCCCTTATGATTTGGCCACCGCCCCGACTTCCGGCAATTGAGCTGAGCGCTATGGGTTTTCTGGTCCTCATGTTGATGATTGGGACATTTGATGCTTTTAGCCGCAACGTACCATGCATATCCAATTCGAACCCATCGACGATTGACCAGAACCAGCAGCTGTTGGCCCGCTTTCCCAACCTCGGAGCTAACGACGTCATTGTGCCGGGGACTTTCAATATTTCGCTGACGTAGACGGACACGGACCGAACCGTCGTTCAGAACCTGGGTCGCGCCATCGTTAAGAAGACCATGATAACAATTTCTGGTAATGTGGTGATGTCGATCGACGACAACTACGTCTACCATTGATATCAGGACCTGTGGAAGACGGCGCAAGAGCTCGAAAATGCGGTCTATCAGGGTATTGACACCAGCCGAAATAAGAACGTAACCAGACTTAGAATCGGTGACAAGGCATATAACGTCGCGAGTGACAACGCGATCGCGGCCGCTTACGACAACCGATTCTACATCCCACTCGACTTTGAGTTGCTGGAGAGTCACATGCTCTACTATCAGAGCGCTTTGGCGGACCGCCTCGAATACGAACTAACGTTCAACGACTACGGCGACAGATTGTGGAATATTAATGTCAACGTACCCGTCCGCTCGCTGAAAGGTATACTGATGCTGTTCGATGAGGCTCGGTTTGCGCTCGGGCTAGAAAAAGCGACAAATTCTATAACCCCAAAATCACGAAGGTCGAGGTGACGATCGAGGGAGTCCCCAATCAACTATACAGCCAGGGCCTTCGCGCGCACCAGCAATGGGACGAAGTCAGAAAGCAGTTTTCTGCCGGCTCTAAGCGCTTCCCGGAGGTTGCCATGGTTGCCAAAGACCTGCAGCTCTCGGACGTCTCCCTCGCGGAGTTCCTGACTTTCCAAATACGCGTTATGGCTAGACATGCGAGTCAGCGACGACGACCAAATGCACGGTAGTGGACGCCAAGTTGAGAACGCTAGCGAAGGTGTGTCTACCGAAGGATGCCCACTCTGCCATAATATGTGGGCAGACAGGATGCGGAAAAACGGTTTTCATCCTAGACTTCCTCGATGGCTCCTACCGCGATGCCTTTCGACACATTGTGATCCGGTGTCCCACTGTGTGGCACAACGAGACTTATCAGCGGCGCCCGTGGATATGGACCGACCCTGAGGTATACGTTATTGACCCCGGTGATAGGCTTCACGATGGGCTGCGTGGTTTCTACCAAAGATTCCAGGGAGAGCCCACTCTATACGTGATTGACGACTGCTCAGCCAAGGCGGCGATGACCAAAAAGAAGGACATGCTCTCCGAGCTCGCCTTTTCTGGCCGCCATGCGGGGCAAAGCGTATGGATCTCCACTCAGAAGTACAACGCCGTCCTCAAGGATCTGCGGGAGCAAACGAAATGGGTCGCCCTATTTCACTGCAAGGACCGAGACTCATTCGATGACTGTCTTCGAGAGAACGACGTTATCCCAACGCGCAAGGAGCGCCTGGAGGTTCGACATATGCTTTCGGAAACTAAGCACGCCAAGCTTCTGCTAAAGACTGATCAACCAACTGCTTACAAAGTAATAAACAATTATTAAGCAATTGCTTAACGCTCGTTAGTAACTGCTGAGAAAATGCTTAACTATGCTTAACAATGCTGAGCAAATGCTTAACAATGCAGAGCCATTATTAAGAATTTGTTGCTCCGTTGCGAGCTTTGTTGTAAATATCGGATGGTGCGCTTGGCAATATGTTAGACTTATGAGGCTAGTCAGAATAGTACTGCTTGCGATAAACACAATGAACTGCGACGAACTTCTCGATCAGCTAATGGAAGAAACAGTCGTGTCGACTGCCGACACGACTGAAACTGTAGGAACACCTGTCAGCACGACTGCCGACACAACTGCCGATACAAATGAAAACACGACGCGCCACGAGCGGCTAGCTGCGCTGGTTGCTGGGGGACAATCGGATAAATATTTCGGTAGGCGGCTCTCAGTTTGTCAGGTGGACAAGATGTCAGATGCGGAGGTTGATAAAATGTATGCGCGATACGAATCTAGGTTATGTGCGGAGATGACGAAAACTCTTGGATCGGCGGCTATTCATCTGTACACTACCGCTGTTAGTACACTTCTCCCTATACCAAACATCGCGGAGTTGATTGGCGATCTAGAGACTGACCCTTTTGTAGGACACACTATTAGAACAGCCTGCAACTCAATTTATCACAAGTTTGGAATGTACTTAGCTCCGCTGACAACCGCGTTGACCACGGCTAAGCACTGTCAATTTGGACATATATGCCCACGAACAATAAGCTCAGAAAATGATGACACAAGACGCACCTGCGAGAGTGACGGAGCCGCAATCCCCGATTGCAACACTTCCAACGGCGTTGGGGGAACTATCTCCACATGAAAAAGCTCCACATGAGTAAGCTCCGGTTGCACGACACAAAAACCCAAAATGACAGGCAGCTGGGCGGGCAGCGGCTGCCACCCGAAAAACTAAACAAGATAAAATACTCGCCGATCTTCGAGAGGCTAAACGGTCGTTATTTCTTCCTGCTGTTGAAACAGCAAAACGCCCGGTGGTTCCACATCCGAAGGCAGCTGTTTCTCCTGAGGATCAATCCCCGATTGCTGTAGCTCCTACATGGATCATCCCATGGGTTGTTGGTGGTGGTCTGGCAGTTGTGGGCACCGTGTGCGCGCGGTACTACCTTTCGAAACAACCCCCATCAATTCAAGAATTGGAGTTGGAGGCGGTTCCGAAGAAAGTTACGAAACGGATTGCGCCCCATTTAAACATTGATCACGATCCCTTTTATATGCAATAATGGCTGAAAACGATGGTAAACTGATAGTGAATGCGCTTTATCACGCCGTGGTGATATCGGGTCTCATTATCGGGTGGGCTCAACTATTAAAGATGACCTCCGGAGGACCCTCTCCCAAATTGGACATGACTGCGAAAGACGTAGCGCTCGTGACCTTAAATGTAGCGTCCGGAATTTCGACCCGAGAATATCTAATTAAAGCTGGAATTCTACCCGCTAATATATGGAAACAATGGCTTCGATCGGTGGTGCGTTGTTGAGCGCAGCGGCGTTCGGCGGTAGCAACTATATATTCTCGCTAATAGGAAAATCGGACGCGGATGATGAGCGCAAGCGTCACGATTTAGCTGAAGAACAACTCAAGAGCGCAGACGCAGCATGGTCGAACAAACGAACCGCGCATCTGGACTGGGTCAACGAAGAGCTTCGCCACGAGAATCACGCCGCACAAACTTTCCGGAACGTTGAAGAAGCCAACCGTGAAAACGCGCTGGCATATCGGCAAAAAAGTATCGCGCTGCTGGATCCCGAGCCCCAACGTTCAGATTTCTATGTACCGTCAGAGGCCCAAAAAGACCGCGAGATCGCGTTCATCGTCGTGAGGATGGTTGCGACGGGTCTCGTCAGCTACTATATTGGAAAAGCAATTAGCAAAAACAATAAGCAATAATTAACTTAAAAAACTTTTTTAAATAATATATATATAGAACGATGTTAGTTGACGAGCTTTATTACGCTCTGCTCGATGTACGCTACACGGCCCTTAAACACCGTTTAGCCGTTGCAAAGGGTCTGATCAGTCTGGCTTTCATCCAACCGCACCTGTGCAGTTGGGGGAGCACTCCGAGATTGAACGGCAGCTGCAGCGAAACTTCCCCCAAAGGTTTAGTATCGACGACGCAGTTACCGGAAGATCTGGAGAGGGCGTGTTGGAGACTGTTCGATCTACTAGAATACCTCACATACGATGGACACGCGCAAGCTTGATGCCAAACTATCGGTTCGCCTAGCGCGCAAGTTAGCGAACAGCCCCCGCGGCTACTGGAAGGGACTCGCGGCCATCAAGAATCTCGCCACGGTGACCAAGGTTTCCGAAAACGCTGACAGGGTATGGCTCAAGAAGCAGGCCATCTGGCAGATCTACTTGCCCGCACCGCACAATATTCCATTCCCCGAATTCGACGTGCCGGTGCTGAACGAAGTCCACCAAGCAGACCTCCTGTTTCTCCCTCACGATCGCGTCGGTCGCAAGACGTATAAGTACGCACTGACAGTCGTTGACGTAGCGAGTCGGTATAAGGGGGCTGAGCCGCTGGCCGCTAAAGAGTCTAAGGAGGTGGCCGAGGCTCTTTCCCGTATATATAAGAGGAGTCCTCTCAATTGGCCGAATCTTCTCCAGGTCGATCCCGGCCGTGGGTTCATGGGGTCTCTCAGCTGTTGGCTAAACACGACGTTTCTGTCAGACGCGGCCACGTCGACATCCACTGGGACCAGGGGATCGTGGAGCGTTTCAATCGAACCCTGGCTGAGAGGTTGTTCGGACACCAATATGCCAAACTGCTTGTAGACCCTCATACGCGATCGACCGAGTAGGTGACCAGGCTGCCCGCCGTGGTCTCCGCACTGAACGGCGAGGTGACCAGATTGATCGGTAAGAAGCCTGTAGATGCCATGAAGTCTAAAAATGTGACGCACACACCCTCCGCCGTCTCGCGCGGGCGACCCGTTGGTTTAGCGGAGAAACGGCTTCCGTCGGATGTTGCCGTCCAGTACCTCTATCAACCGGGAGAGCTCGAAGGTGGTCGCCGCCGCACGACTGATCCCGTGTGGTCTCTCAATGTATATCATCTAGATCGATATATTACCAAGCCCGATGAGCCCGTGCTCTACTATTTGGATGATGGTCCATCGCGCTGGTTTGTTCGCGAAGAACTTCTCGCGGTGCCTTCTGACACCCAGCTACCCCCCCCCCCCCGACCGTCCGTCGCCATAGTATGTCAGGCTCTCGTCAGAGTCTTTAGTATTCTCTCCTTTGTTCAGAGTTCTTTTTATATTGTTTCCCTATCTATAGGCTCGGTGTGTACCCTGTCTTCCATCTCTCTCCTCTTGTCGTAGTACGCCGACAACCCCAACTTATCCTGCTTGTACGTCTTCATCACACCGTTAACCATTCGGAAGTCCCTGTTCTCCGCCATGTAACCTAACCCTTCGAGAGCGCTCTTGTACCTCCCCCAAGTCGGATCGTTAGATCTCCTCGACATCCCCTTGACCGAGTGCTTAGTTTGTTCGTCACTGCTCACGTAGTAACACTTGCTGCACAGCGCGATGGCTCTATCTCCCTGAAATTCCAGCTTGAACAGTCCCGGAGTTCTGTTGCTCCACGCGTCCCATGCCAACCACTCGGCCTTCTCCTTGTTGACCTTTCTCTTCATCTTCTTTCTCACCACTGCCGGCAGCGTCTTCTCCAAGAAGAAGTCGTAGTAGAACTCCAGCATCAGGAGCTTGGCCAACTGATAGACCGCTATGCCACACTGAAACGGTCTGTTTATCACCACTCGAGTCTTCCTGTTCGATATCTCGTAAGCCTCCCCAATCTCCTCCAGGTCTTCGAACCACGCCGACCTCAGTGCCCGGTCGACAGTCTTCTCATCCTTCGTATATGTGGTGTTCAGGTGTCCCCCTTGTGCCTCTATCAGCTGGCGGCGGTGACCTCTTTAACGAACCATTGGAACGGTTTGCCGTGCGTGTAGTCTATCACCCTATGCACCGCCTTGACTTCCAGACCGTGCTCCAGATATCACTTTATCAGCGGGGAGTATATGATCATCTTCTTGGCGGATAGGGCCCCAACGAGCTTTCTCTGCCCTTCGATCCTAGTCCTCCCGGTCCTGGTCAGGTAGTCCTTCATGTGCTGCGGAACCTCGGTCTCTTCGACTTCTCGATTAACGAACAGCGGCGAAATTTAAGAGAACTTGTCTCACAGCGTTTCCGGGACCTCTATATCCAACTCCGCAAATCCGAACCACTTCGTTCCTGACCTTCCACACGAAACGGTCTATATACGCCTGTCTTTGCGGGTCGTCACACGTCCATATCTGCTCCTCCCCGCACGGCATGTCCTTCGACAGAGTAGATAGGTACAGAGCATTGGCGTCGTACTCCAGCACCGCCTTGCACATCTTCTCATCCCGACTCCCCACCTGACCCCTGATCGTTGACCTGCCAGCCTCTGCGTATCTGGAGAACACTATGGACGGACCACCGATCAACCCCTCCTTCATCATCGCGTAAGTCTCATCTTTCGGTGACCACAGCTCGGGCGTGTCCGCCTTCCCATCGATCGTCCCGCGAAGCAGGTACAGAAGGGAAACACCGGGCAGAGACACGGCGTCCTTGAGTATGTCCACGCCTCTCCCCCTATAGAACTCCGTCATTTTAGTCAGTGCCTCCAGGAACGGTCCGACATCAAACTCGTTGTAGTGTCGCAACCATTCCTTGAACGTCTACATCCCCTTTTCTCGGAATACCTTCTTGCACTCTTTCCACTCGGACAGCGACAGTAGGAACTCATCCTTCAACTTCGAGTACCACTCGGGATAGTCGGGCAGCCCCGGATGGTCGAGTTTTTCTGGGGAATCGAACCACTCGTACGGGAAGTGGGACTTTACCGTTTTACAGTTGTACGCCTTAACCCACTTGTCGTACGTGGTACCGGGTCCCAGCTACTGGATGATGTCGATAAATCTAAACTCCGGGGTAAACAGAAACATCGTCGTGCTGGCCCTCTTTCCGACCATCACCTTATTCTCGGTGGCCGCCAACTTCTCGACAAGGTACCGCTTGATGAGGTTCAGGTCGTACCTGCTGCAATTGAACCCCACCACCGGGACTTGGTCGATCCACGAGACGATCTTCTCTGGCTGAGGTTTCGACAGCATCTCTATGTCGGTCGGCAGATACTTTTTCATAACCCCCTCCCTGATGTCATTACCTCTCCTCTGCAGCTCGGTCACGAAATTCTCGACCAGAGTGTCGGGATCTCGTTCGCAGATGTGGGTGATCTCCTCGTGCATCGTATCCCCCAACGACACCGATATAGGGACGTGTTCGACCTCGAAGATCAGGTCTCTCGTGGGTCGCGTGGTTTTCGCCTTATCGTGATACGCCTCGATACTATCTGGTGAGGGTACAGAGTCATCGCTTCCTCGAGCGGCGGTGGTTGATAATGGGGATTCCCCGCCTTCAACCACTCGCACTCCCACATCACCACCAGCTCGTAACCCGCGTCCCTTATCTTGGTGTCTTGAATTTTCGTCCTCTTGTACAGCGATCTCGCGTTACCTCTCCTGCAATGTGTCGGACACCCGTGCCAGTATCATCCGTGAAACTGAAACACGGTCTTGATTTCGTGACAGTAGCCGTCGACCGGATCGCCGGCCACCCACCTCTCGCCGCCGTGACCGCATCTCGCGTGATGTATGTGCTTTCCAACCCTCTCCTCTTCTCTGCTCAACCATTGAATCGACATCGCGCTCGCTAACCCCTTGGGATAGAACGCCTTCTCGTAGGCCGACTGCGGTCTCTCTACCCTCTTACCGGGACATATCACCACGGTCTTCCCACCCATGCAGGTGGTCGCGTACATGTGCATGTTACATGACTTTGTGAACTGTTGTTGACATCCGGAGCACCCGTACTCATTCATCATCTTGCGGAGGTTCGTTATGAGGAAGAGTGACCTCCAAACATTTCTATCGTCATGATCTTCTCTCCAACCGCGTCGTAGTTTGCCGGATACTTCATTACGTACCACACTCCGTCGGCGGTGGGCTGTAAACGCGAATGCCCCGCTTGAAGCTCTCTTCTACCTTCTTAATATCATCCAGTGGGATTCCCTTACTGCCCTGTCCGTTATCGCGAGCCAGAGCTCGTGCCTTCTCACAACAGCGGTCGGGTCTCCCTCCACGGTGGATGGCTATGCACTTAAACAAACACAAGTAGTCGTCGTACGTGTCGACGGAATACATTCCCTTTTTCTGGCTTAACCAGTCGGGGAGTTTTCCCGCTCCCACGAGAAGTTTTTGCGCATCGATGATCATCTTCGACTCGATCGATATCAAACGAACGAATGTCCATTTTGTGTTTGGTCTGTCGATGTCCATTCGATCTCTCTCTATCGGATATCCAACTCTCAGCTTTGGCGATCTCGTTTATCCACGGACTGCCCTTTGATTGCTTCTGATAGATCATAGTAGCGTCGGTCTCTATGTTCCTAATACGATACGAGCACGAATACCTCAAATAATATGCCGAGGTCATCTCTGGGCAAATTTTATTCACTATGCGATTAGCGATCTCCCCGTCTACCCCCCTCTCGAAAGTCCATACTATCTTCCTCCTACCCCTATCAACAGTTTCCCTAGCTTCGGCATATTCGGCGAGAACCTTGGGACCCTCCTCCACAAAATCTCTGGCGAGCTCTCTCCTACTCTTAGGATGTCTCCCCACCAACCCTTGATAAATCGTATTGTAGTACGCCTTGCATAGTGGTTTTCTGCGCGCGCTGGGATCTTCTTTTACACGCTGCGCGTAAGCGGTGTCACGCAGACTGGCCGTCGTCTCGTTCTCCAATTTCTCGGAGCGTTTTTCGGGGTCGGCAGGCAGTCGTCCGGTCGAAACCGCACGCCGCAGCATCTCCTCGTAGACGACGGCTCGCGCGTCACTTATCCTATCTGCTTAGCTTTCTTGAGTCTCAAACCTCTTAGGGAAATTCCCCAACTCTTAGCTTGCTCTCTCATTTGCTTTATGGTAGACAGTATACTGAGTATAACCAATGGATTCTTATCTCTAATAGGGTGTCAGGTATTATTTTATTTTTAATAAATGTATGACAAATTGTTGTATTATACTGATTATAACTTATGGATTTCTTATCTCTAATAGGGTGTCAGTTGATATTTATGACAGATTGTTGTATTATACTGAGTATAACTTATGGATTTCTTATCTCTAATAGGGTGTAAATTGTTGGTAGGTATGACAGATTATTATATATGCTGAGTATAACATAGGGATTTCTTATCTCTAATAGGGTGTAAATTGTTGGTAGGTATGACAGATTACTGTATATACTGAGTATAACATAGGGATGTATTATCTCTAATAGGGTGTAACTTCTCATGCCAGAAATATATGAAAAATATTTCCCATTCTTCTCATACACAACGTGATAACAGTGGGGAAAAATCCAAGTAGTATATGAGAGTCAACAATGAAACCACCTCCTGATGGGAGGCACCGCGCGTAGCGGGGGGCTTCCATCAGGAGGTGGTATCTTTTTTACTCTCATATACTACTCATCCACACATCCACATCCACACGAATAATTTCAGAACGTTCAGTCCTTTGATATATGACAATGTAGTTGCACTGCGCACAGGCGTAAACTGTTTCACGTCGAAATAGGAGCCGGATTCCAGACGAATTCGCATCGAGCTTTTTTGCAGAAAATACTGCATAAACACATTTTCTTCTTGTAACGGGCGCAGGAAATATGCACCAGTTGCTAGACTAAAATGCGTTCATGCGATAGCTATATGTAGGGCTGAGTGAAATCAGGTAACCGGTGAGATTTTCGACGTGAAACATTTTACTCCGGTACGGAGTGCAACAACAGTGTATACTTATGTATATCTCAATTCCGGGGTCAGCAGTTCCACAACGGTGGACGCCGATCGCAAACGGGACCAGTCGCACGTTCGCGCGTGTATGTGCATGTGTGTGCGTTTGTGTGTGCGTACATGCGAGACAACTGTAGTTGCCAAAACTACAAATAAAATGGCCAACCAGTTATAACAAGAAGAGTTTCCAACAGACTGATATTATAAATATGACCCCATCCAAATACGTGTGATGAGAATTCGAAAGTATAAACGTACAACAGATCAACGGGTTTCTGAATTTGGCAACTTTCCCCACTTTCGATAATATATATTGCGCAGTTCAAAGATGACACGAATCCACGTATCGATGAACTTGTCATTGCAGAAAGAAAGCCAAAATATTTTACTAACGTACTAACGTACACATCAGCGAAGGGATCATATTTATAATTGTGAGCAGCTATTGCTCAGCACCCTGATAAAAATATCAGTATGCAAGGTAACGAGAAACAATGCCGAAACGGACGATCTCTCATACTGTCATTCCCATCGTAGCAGAATTCCACACTGTTATTACTCTGATTGAAATTTAAATCCGAATATTAGACCTACTGTCTGTTTCGCGAAAGGTGCCCAAATTTTGCGGCCATATAAACAATTCAAAAACAATTGTTCTCGATAATATTATATCAAAGGAAACTTTAAGAATGAGCCTTAATTCTTTTTATTTCGTGAAATTTGGACACATATTAATTTTATTGCGAAAAAACAATTTCCCCATGTTAAATCCTCATAGATGTGAAGATGTCTATTGGAATTTAACATGGGGAATATTTTTAGAATTTCAGAAATACAGGACCGATTTTTAAAATTTCACTTTTGTTTTCTTAGTTAGATCATTTCCGAGCTATCTAGATAGGCTTCGGAGTCAATTTCCAAAACGTTTCGTTTTTAGACTCCTCCCACAACTCCTCTACCTGTTTTTCCCCCATGTTAAATTATAATAGAGAAATCAATTTTTCCGCAATAAAACCAATATTTGACAAAATTTCACGAAATAAAAAGAAGGCTCATTCTTAAATTTTGATAAAATTTAACATTATCAAAAAAAAATATTGTTTTTGCATTGTCTATATGGCCGTAAACTTTGGGCAGGTTTCGTGAAACAGACCGTAGTTACTGTACATCTACTCGTAAATAGTGCACCTATGTTGCCCTATGCAATTCCAGGCGTCCAATATACAGCCTGTATGTGTGGAACTGGCGGACTGGGACGCCACCAGGAAGGCTGTAGAAGAACTCGGTCCCGTACATCTACTTGTGAATAACGCATCCATGCATCACATGAAACCATTCAATGAGATTGTAAAAGAAGAACTGAAAAGGTATGTGATATAGTAACTTGAGGCATGTACAGAACCAGTTGAATGCATAGTTTTACCATTCGTAAAACATGAGTTCCCAATGTGAAATACCTTAGGGGTGTGCTTAGGAGATGTCTGACAAAAACAGAATATGTGAGCATATGTATTATATATATGTTGTCCGGATGTGTGTGTGTGCGTGCGTGCGTGCGTGCGTGCGCGCGCGCGCGTGCGTGCGTGCGTGCGTGCGTGCGCGTGCGTGCGTGTTTGCTTGCGTGCGTGTGTGTGCCCATGGGAAACGGAATGTGTCTGATATGATCAGTGCTATTTCCTTGCAAGTTACAGACATAAAAATCAGGTTAGTATTCTGGGAGCCGTTTCACTAAACTTCGTACGACTAAAATGTTCGTAAGTGCAAATTTAGGATAATCTGGAAATTTCGATTGCTGGGTTACATTTATTGAACCTATGTTCAATAAATGCAAATCCAATAATTGTAAGAAAGTAATGTTAATGGGAAATGTACAGACTATCATAAGTTCGCACTTTTTGAAAAGATGTCTCAAAATGTCCAAATATGAAAATATGTCATATGGATTTATTAAATGAATAATGAAAAATAAAACCTAAGACACACACAACAGTTAAGTTCCATGTTCTAATTCCAGACAATAGTATGCTCAAACACAAGTGCAGTAATTACACGCGCGATACAATATGATGAATGATATAGATATAATCGTGTATGTGAGCGAGCGCTTTGAATATGAAACGTTAGTCGTGCGTGTGGCGTGCGTCCCCTATGAACGGTCGAAACAATGGCATAATCTACTATTTATGTTGCAAATATATAGTGCCTTTATACCATATATTTTCTCTCAATGGAGTGTCACACATGCAATACATATTTACTAGTATTAAAGGTACATGTCCACTCAGTAGGCACAACATGCTATTTATATCAGATACATCATCTGAGACATTTTCTGGCAAACTAAGCATTCATTAACCATTACCCCTCGTATTGATTGGAATTATTATATCATACGTAAATTTCCATAACGTGTTTCCTTAAAATGTTAACGGACATTACTATTTATTCTCTGTATATAATTTTTGATGTGCAATGATCAATTCAATTCAATCAATTCAATACTTTATAATTTGTCAAATATACTATTTTTTCAGGTGACGCATTTAACTAGAATAAATAATTAAAATATATCATGCCTCATTTGCATATGAAAAAATAGCCTGATACCACCGCGAGTCATTACTAATATCATTGTGGAGCGCAGTGGCCTGGTGGTTAGAGCGTCAGACTGCTGATCTAAAGGTCGTGGGTTCGAGCCTCATCGGAGGCGCTGCGTTGTGTCCTTGAGCAAGACACTTTATCCACACTGCTCCAGTTCACCCAGCTGTGAATGGGTACCGATAATTCGTAGTTGCTCTGTAAATACGAATTACCGGCTTCTCTCAAAAAAATCTCTACCTGCGTTCTTTCTCCCATTCTTGGGAGACGGCATGCAAGGTCCTAGAGCTAGTGCCGCCGTTAAATATAAGCAAAAAAAAATATTTTAGAACTGGTGGCATAGTGACGTAATTATAGATTTATTTAATTCCTATAAAGAACATGCTGTGCCTTTAATGTTCGGCGAGTTTTATGGGTTGACCTTGCAGTTTGACGTTAGGCACATCCACTACTTGCAATGACATTGGCTACGGCAGGCACCACGTAACGTATGGTGTAAATAACATCACCCCATGTCAACAGGAGCATCACCATATGACCTTGCCTGTTTCAGTTTATTTGCTGTGAACCTAAATGCGATCGTCAATGTTTCTCAGGTGAGTTACTATCTGTTGCACGAAACGTGCCCAAATTTTACGGCCATATGAACAATGCCAAAACAATATTTTTTTTGATAATATTAAATTTTATCAAAATTTAAGAATGAGCATTCTTTTTATTTCGTGAAATTTGGTCAAATACTGATATGGATATTGACTCTGAAACCTGGCTAGATAGCTTGGAAATGAACTAACGAAGAAAACAAAAGTTAAATTTTGAAAATCGGTCCAGTATTTATGAAATTCTAAAAATAATTCCCATGTTAAATCCCCATAGACATGATAGAGTGAAGATGTCTATTGCGATTTAACATGGGAAAAAAAAAATTCTCAATAAAGTCAATGTTGGAGCAAATTTTACGCAATAACAAGTTGGCTCATTCTTAAATTTTCCTTTAATTTAATATTATCGAAAACAATATTGTTTTTGAATTGTTTATATAGCCGTAAAATTTGGGCAGTTTTCGTGAAACAGACAGTAGATGTATATCTCTATGTGTGATCTGTGGCGCATAATGTAGACCAAGCTAGTATATGGCAACTGAATGGGCAATATTTGAAATAAATGTCTTAAAAACAACCATCCTATATTGCTATCATCTGTTATCACATTCGAAAGTGGCTATCAAGTAACTTTTAAGCAACAATTCCAAAAACATGTTCACGCTTCATGGTCCCATGTTCATGCATGTTACGTTAACATCATCTTTCAGATTGCTGTTAACTGATCATACATTGTACGCATAATTCACAGCAGTTATTGGATGGTTCATGCCCCAATGCCTCAGTTATACTGTGAACATTTATGGAGCATGTACGTGTAGTAGTGCGCTTTATAATAAAAACGTCACCGT
Organism: Conchocele bisecta; assembly: GCA_029237695.1. Lineage (NCBI taxonomy): Eukaryota > Metazoa > Mollusca > Bivalvia > Lucinida > Thyasiridae > Conchocele > Conchocele bisecta. The sequence continues at coordinate 47,031,989 of CM055271.1, read as the reverse complement.
TGGCATTTTCTATAGTAGACAGTGTGGAACAGTGCCGAATAAGTGCATGCCATGCTGTGATGTCGGGTGGATATGATACTGTGATGATGTTTGGCATAAAGCCATCGTTACGTAATATATAACAAAATATGGTACGTGTACTATGTAGTAAGAAACTAACATAAGCGCAAATTGTGAATTGCATACGGCATACAAGAAATAACAAGAAATAAAACAGCTTCACGACTACATGTGTGTGAGATGATGCTAGAATGTTATATAAAATAACATTTTTTTTTTGTATTTTTCATATATTACATGGTTAAATTCGATTCCACGGGTTTCTGTGATTTTTAAAACTGCCCAACTGGTTTCTATGCAGATCATTGTATGCATGATTGTGTGCAGAATCTACGTCGTAACTAATGTTTCTATAATTAATTCTATAATACATGTATACCAGCTTACAATGGTCGGACTATTCAAGAATCACATTCAGTCTGTCTGAAAGGAACACGATGCTTGTTTAAAGGGAAATTACTGCATGCTTTCCAAATCGTGTAGGTCGTGACGAGAGGAATGATTAAGCGCGGAGAAGGTGGCTCTATCGTGATGATGTCCTCCACCGGCAGTGTGGTGGGATTTCCTCGCGGGGGCACATATGGCACCACGAAGGGCGCCCAGAACAGTCTAATGCGGGTGATGGCCAATGAACTCGGACCACATAAAGTATGTACATTGTAACCGCTCTACAACAACCACCCATGGGAGGACACAGAACTGGCTGTTGTAGAGGTTGCCGTTGCAGGTAGGTTACATATGGAGGAAATTGAACACTTGGGATATGAACTATCGGCGAAGTTCATATTCCAAATGGTCAATTTCCTCTATATGTAACCTACCTACAATAGCCACATCTCCACAAAAGCCAGTTTTGTAGTTTGTAGAGAGGATGTTTTCGTTGAGAGGTGGTAGCTCACGGAGGTTCGACTGTAATGTCCACTTAAAGTAACCTGTCCACTTGAACTTTTACCAGAATATTCATGAGGCTGTTAATGAAATAGGGTAACATGACCCGCTTGTACTTGCAGTCTGTGCATTATATAGTTACTATCTGTTTCACGAAAGCTGCCCAAATTTTACGGCTATATAAACAATTCAAAAACAATATGTTTTCGATAATATTAAATTTTATGAAAATTTAAGAATGAGCTTTCTGTTTATTTCGTGAAAACTGGTCCAATATTGATTTTATATTGAAAAATTGATTTGTCTATAGGAATTTACCATGGTGGAAAAGGAGATGGAGGAGCTGTGGTAGGAGTCAGAAAACGAAAAAAGAAAGAAGGAAATTGACTCCGAAACATGGCTAGATAGCTTGGCAATGATCTAACTAAGAAAACAAAAGCTAAATTTTGAAAATCGGTCCAGTATTTCTGAAATTCAAAATAAATTCTCCATGTTAAATCCCCTCGCAAAAAAATCAATAGTTGACCAAATTTAACGAAATAAAAAGAAGCCTCATTCTTAAATTTTCCTTTAGCTTAATATTATCGATTTCTTTTAATTGTTTTTACATTGTTTATATGGCTATACAATTTGGGAAGGTTTCGTGAAACAGACAGTAGTGCTCCAAGTATTGATTGTCATATAACCTGTATTCTGCGTGCAAGTTGGGAGCGAGACTATTCTAATTACGTTGTATCTGGATATATAACAATAGAACAATATTGGGAACTCAAGTAAGAAATACGCATATGCAGTATATTTTACATGTAACACTTTTTTTGCACCGAACCACAATTGAAATACTCGTGCTGATATAATGAAACACATATATGTACACGTAACTATACAACAGTACTATGCTATCTAGCATGTTTACCTTTATATTGGAGAGATGATTAATAGTGACGGAGCTAAAATGGGCTCGTCAAATTATGAGTTTACCCAACCACGGGTCCTGCCCCTCTTTTGACAATTCAAACACTGTAGTTGAATGAATTACTAATAACACTTGCATGAACGGTGGCGAAAGTAGTTAAGATAAAATTAAGCATCCCATGTGATTGCTTGACATTCAAAAAGTGTGTAATTTTCATAAAATAAAAGCTTATAATGTAAAGTACTTTGCGATTTACTTGATAACAACAGCACAATATTGGCATGCACATTCGCACAGTCTGATCAGAGCCTACGCTGTTCGCCAGTGGATGTCGTGAACAAAACTATAAGATGATACTTGTACTGTGTGACTATATAAGTTATTATCGGCCAAGACACAAACGAGTTTATTTAGCCTATGACAACTGTAGATCCTGTATTTCTCTTGTTTCTGTGAACTGAATCTGGTATCTGGCTACACTAGTTGTAAAGGCATAGAGAGCCACATAAATTGGCCCTTGCTTAAGGAATTAGGTCATAGAAAGAAACACTTGGCTTCAATCATAATTGCTTCATAAGAGTGATGTGATATATGAATATAAGATATGTGAATATTGTCTTGTTACTGTATACTATATGGTATATCGTGTTGCCATCTCCGCCATCTTTCAAGCCATGTTCATCTTTGTTCATCGACGACTATCGTTAACGTGTATGATTAAGCCGGGGGAAAATAACTTAGCCATTTCTGAAGCCAATGGCTTCAGAAATGGCTTTATGATTAAGCCGGGGGAATGGCTTCAGAAATGGTTATTTTCGCCGGCTTAATTATATACACGTGAGACACGGAAATCGATTCTTCGCAAAAAACGACATAAGTCTGTGCTAAACTCCCTGGACCACCAAATGCATCTCATGCAGACGCGTTTCCTGCGTCATATGTCATCAAAGTCCGTTGCATATTAAGGAAAATGTCTAATAATACTTACTTTGGAGTGGGTGACGTTGTTGTTGTTGTTGTAACCACGTGAGCATGCACCTTGGTAGTGTTCGGCGCACATGTGGAATATTCGAACATAGGAATCGGTAAATAGCCCATTCGAAAAAGTTATCACACCAACCAATTTATATTGATACATAATACTAGTAGGTTATATATTGTACGGAAATGGTGGGTGGGGTAATGTTTTTTAAAAATGTCCTAGACACGAGTCTTCCAACTGTGGTTCGGCGCTGACAATTTCGAACTGAAACCACAAACAATAAACAATGCGCGAGGTGAAAATCGTGTTACACACTTACATCTGAAATGTTTCACAGATTCGCGTGAATTCCATTCTGCCGACGCTCGTTGAAACGCCGATGAGTCTTCCCGTAATTCCTACTCTCGAGCAGTCATTCTTTGACAGACATGCACTCGGCATTATCCCAGGTTAGTGACGACACTACTGTCTGTTTCTTGAAACCTGCCAATATTTTAAGGATATATCCACAATGCAAAAACAATATTTCTTTTGATATTATTAAAGATGGGGGCCCTTAGATAAGCTTGAACATTTATGTTTCTGGAAATAAATAGTACATATTATTGTAACTATTCCGCCAGTTTGAAACACTGGTTCTTGAAGAACGGTTTACATGTCGGTGCACATGTTTTATGGGTTATTTCGGTATATCTGGTGGTTTTGGTGCATTGCTACGAACATACAATTTACGTCACCTCCCGCGAATTAGTGTATATATATGGTAATTTACAAAGGTGTGAAACGTAGCTTCTACCCGTATACGTTTTTACCTAATAAAAACATTATTTGTTAACCGATAACAATAAAAACTTGAACCGTCAATGCAAGTCAAGCATTTATATCTGAAAAACGTCAAATATTCTCGGACAGATGGTCGAGCCCTCAAAGCGGAGACATTTTGTTACAGGCTGTTTATACAATTTTACAGTGCGACGTTGATTGGCTGAAACGCATGACGGGGTATGTCGTAGTGGATTTTGACACATCGCGGTAAATGGCAATCCAATCAAATGACGCGCCACGCGTGTATTCTCCACTTTCAGGACTCGCTAGAAAACTCGCAATTGCATGGATTTTAATGTGCTAGAAAATCTCGCAATTACATGGAGTTTAATGTCGTATTATGTAGGAACAGATACATGCATTTCACGCACTCCATCGGTAAATTGATATATGTCTCCTGACTCGATAGAACCCGAATTTGGACTTTGTGGTTGAAAATTGATGATGTAATCGGTCTGAAAGCAACGCATGCTGGACATGTTATTGGCCAAATATTGAAAAAAAAATTTCATTCCTTGGGTATTTCGATAGCATAAAAGAGGTCAGAAAGTTCGGAACGGTGACTCTGCAGACAATTGACGATTCCTGTCTTGCGCAATGATTGAGAATTAGTAGTCGCACAAAACTGTAAATTACCCAAAACAAACACGAAATCCACCCAATCTACACAAACTACCCATATAACACCAAGAAACTGACTATCTGTTCAAACACCTGTGGTTTGAAACATTACAAGTGACTGCTCTAATATTAATTTCTTTTAGGTGGCGGTCACCACTAAATTACTATTTTAACAATTGTGTGGGGATGACATTCAGTGTATCACAGCCTGCATGCACATGCTCAACTCAGATCTCGTCGCAATGTGCTTCCATAAACAAATCTACTGTCAGAAACTGCATCACCGAAGTATCATCGTTTGCGCTGAACATTATGTTTATTTATGAGACTATAACGGTCGCCGTATAGTATGACGTTTAGTATGGGAAATGATACTGTCACAGTGCGAGAGAGATGCATATCCGACCACGGGACTCGAACCGGGGACCTCTGGATTACCGTACCATCGCTCTACCCGACTGTGCTAGCCGTGCACGAATGCGCACTTCCTCCCTACAGTGATTTACGTACCGTGACATAATCTCCTGCCAAATTGCAATTCGTCCCCGAATTATATAATTCATTCGTCTCTGAATTCCATATTTTTGGTACATTTTGGGCAATATTTATCAGTCACGGTCCCTCGTTGGGCGCCAAATGCCACAGAGCGAGAACGATACATATCCGACCATAGGACGCGAACCGGCGACCTCTGGATTACCGTACCATATAACCGACTGAGCTAGCCGACGCGAATACACATTTCCTCCCCACAGTGAGTTACACACCGTGACAATACAGGAAACAGACGGGCAATTGATTTCCCATAGACTCGATCACATACATTCACACAAACATGAGAATCGCGATAAAAACAATTTTGTTTCTTCCATTCCTGGAGTCAGTGACCTAAGCCGGTTCTAGATCCATGCCAAACACGGGGTAGACTCCATATTGTATACATAAATGACGTATATAAGTAATTATAGCCGAACCTCTCATGTACGGGCCCCAATCTTTAAATGTTATCAAAAATTAAGAATGAGCTTTCTTTCGTGAAATTTGGTCAAATATTGATTGTATTACGACACATGATTTCTTTATAAATGTGTGCAGGTTTTGTGAAGAAGGTAGTAGAGTTCACCCATGTCTCCAGTCATAGCCACATATTTGAGATCATGACTGCATGAGTTCCACATCTTTATGACTAGCTCCTGTGACAAAAAATAGCATTTAAAAAGCACACCGCTTCAGGCTTACACAATACTAGTTGTACATGTACATATATATATATGCAAATATGTACATACACCCCATTATACTGTAAGGAAACAGAGGCCGGTTTCACTAAACTTCGTACGACTAAAATATTCGTAACTGCAAAATTATGATAGTCTATACATTTCACATTAACAATATTTTCTTGTAAAGGCTTATTGGATTTACATTTATTGAGCATGCAGCTTATCCTCAATAAATGTAAATCCACGAATTGAAATTTACAGACGATCCTAAATTTGTACTTACGAACATTTTAGTCGTATGAAGTTCAGTGAAACGCACCCCAGGTAGATGAATAATGTGATTTTGTTGCATGTACATGTTTGGGTAGGTGTGAGTCTATCCCTGGCGTGTGTTCATTATCCAATGTTAATTCTTATATGTATACTATTTACACGCAATGAAATTCTTCATTGTAACTGTTCAACACATTCTTTTGTCGATGTCATTATTAGGCCCTCGATAGGGTTGTCGGTACCATCGGAGTGCACCAAATAGTTTTGGTGCCAATGTGTTTAGGCGTATATTGATTGTACATATTTATGCATGATAGAATTTTCAAAAATAATTAATTTACTTAATGGCTAATAAATTACCGAATATTTAACAATCGATTTAAGCCTGATTTAGGTTGAACCGAGGTTATGCAAACCCAAGATGGTCGCCATTTTATTGGAATTTCATAAAATATGTAAACAAATAATAAACAAATTGACAAAGAGGGAGCTATCAGTGTGGGTACCAAACACTAGGTCTGAAGTAATATGGACACACGTCGTTCAGATATATGTATCCATGTATCCTGAACGTTGCATGTGTTACAAACATCATCAAGGTGTATGATCACGTGGTACTAACAACAACAACAAGTACCGATTCAAAGTACATATTCTTTTATAGTGTCCGGAGACACGGAAATCGATTCTTCGCAAAAACGACATAAGACTGTGCCAAACTTCATAGACCACCAAATGCAGCTCATGAAGACGCTTTTGCTGCGCCATATTTCATCAAAATCCGTTTCATATTAAGGAAAATATCAAATAATACTTACTTTGGAGTGGGCGACGTTGTTGTTGTTGTAACCACGTGAGCATGCACCTTGATCATTGCAGTCGTGTACACTTGTTAAGTTCCACAAACAAGACGGCGGTAATTGTTAAAAATTACATATAAATGTTTATAGAATTTTGCTCTCTAGAAATATCGTTTATGCATAAATGAAGGGAATTTGCAAACCGACTTCGGATATTTAATAAAGATAGTACAGCCAACTGTTTACCAGGCAATTGTGTGATATCTACATGTTCAATAAATCCAAGATGGCCGCCATTTATACGAATATTATTGATATAATTGGCACACGTTGCCTGTCATGAACGGTTTCGGTACCATGCATGCGAATGATTAAATCGTCGAATCTGATAGCTGTGTTCTCGTCTCATATGTTTTGTGTAATACATGAATAAGTCTAAAATCCAGAAAATTGTTGTTCCAAGTTTGCAGTGATAGATATCTTAAATATGCAAAAAATATTAATGTTATGCGTTTAGTAAGCTGTAGATCAACGAATATGTATAAAATACGTTGGAA
>CM055271.1:47004901-47024344 GCA_029237695.1 Conchocele bisecta | reverse complement strand
ATAAAATACGTTGGAATTTTGCATTTGTGAACGGGTATGTGGTACCGATATTGATAACAAAATTATAAGAATAAGTTATGAAATGGCGTATAAAATGGCGGCCATTTTGGATTTACTCATGTCTCATGTTATCGTAAAATGTGTTGATAAACATTATACAGCATACCAGTTATCACATATCAAAATTATGTTTGCAATAACCATTCTGTTACAGCTGAAACAATAAATATCACAAATATGCATTTCATAAGGTCTACCATATTGTATATGCAATTAACACGTTTATCATGTTATGTTTTTGTTGCGTATTATTAGTAATACCAATATGCTAAAGAACTTGAGACTATATTAGTTTCATTATATGTGTGTGGTGTGGACACGTGCCCGCCTATGGCACGACGTTTTACTATTTATTCAGAGTAAAATATATCTCTTTGAGTCAATAAGAAGATATAAGAAGATATATGTTACTTATAAAGGTATCTTGTTCATGTACTAAATATCTTATTGACTGAAATAGATATCTGTTTGTCTGAAAGAGATATCTTGTTGATTGAAAGAGATATCTTATTGACTCAAAGAGATATATTTTACTCTGAATAAATAGTAAAACGGCGTGCCTGTTTCTTTAAATAATTCATAGAATTCATGCAAAATGGCGGCCATGTTGGATTCTTTTTGTACATCATATTCCTGATGAAATGGATTGATAAACATTTAGTCGACTATTACGTATTAAATGCCTGAAGTTGATCGGTATTTTTGCTTTTAAAACTCACGCAGGTTCCAAAATACATGTATTAAAGTACATTTTAATTAGCGGCCATTTTAATTGTTTGTGCAAATTACTAGCATAGGTAAACAAATAGTTTTGTATATTCTGTAGATATATGACACTTTCTGGCAAAACAAACATTCATTCAGCAATCCCCCACTAGTTGGGGAGCTTAATCTAAAATAAAAAACACCTCAATTGTTCACATTTGTCTATAAGCACCATTTTTGGACTAGTGTTAGATATGACCATGATATTTAATTTGTTCACGGAAGCCAAGCTGGCCTCCCGCTGTGGCGGCCATATTTAACAATTCAAAAATGGGCGCCATCCAGATTGAGACAGTGCAACAACTTGACAACTAAAGGTAGTAGAATAATAAATTAAACCACTTTATATAGGTTTTCGGGTATGGGGAGTCCATTTCCAGTTTTATTCTGTCATTTCCAGGTCAAGGTTACGTGCTAAGGTCACCGTCAAGGTCATTTTAACACAAACTATTGATATTCCGAATTGGCAGTGTGTCAGTCGTGATGTGACGAAGCTACTTAGACAGTTCCAGTGGCGGCGTAGTGGTGAGCCGAAAAGCTAGCGGCTGATGTTCCCATGTTCAAATATTGGTCGTTGGTGATCGAACTTGAATTATTGATGTGTCAATTTGTGCGCTCTTTGAGCGTGGGCGTCTTCCTTCTCTACGTCCAGGTGTGTGATGGGCTTTGTGCCTGGTTCTTTGTTCTGGACCACAATTATGCCCGCTGGCCAATTCACGTCAGAGACATGGTCGAGCTAGATGCGGAGTATTTGAATAAAGACTTCACGGCCCAAAGATCCAAGCACAGATGACGTGCAGGCATTCATGAAGATGGTGCTCAGATTGGGCAATCCTTTCTCAACTACAGATCATGATATTGTTGCTGTTGATACACGCTGCATGATGGAGCAGGATGTAGTCGGGTCTCTATCCTAAAATGATGAGGTTGGTAAGGCACTTCATGATGAATATGTGAATACACAGCTGGACAAAGTGACAGTTCCTCTGTCTGATGCAATAAAGACGAATAATTTCTTCACTTTCTCTAACCGTCCGGAACACCGAAAGAAGGGAAGTAAAGTGTGGTTACAGAAAAAAAACACACTTGTCACCCAACTCTTTCTTTCACTTCTATCACGTCCGGATGCGGATATGGCAGAATGTTTCACATTCGCAAACCAGCGAGAGCCACCTTCTCTGTCATATCGCAGTTCGGACATCCTCGCGTGCATCAACGCGCCAACCGGCCACGCCAATCCAGCCAGTGAAGCGACAATTCATGTGGTCGACATTGCTGCTATCATACATATCCTAACTTCCATCCCCAAACGGGACTGGCAATCGTACCTAAAAAATGCAGACAATAAAGGAACTGTTCTCATTTGTCAGCATGCAGCTGGCGAAGACTGACATAGATGGAAAACTCCTCCTCAGCACCGAGTCGACGATGGTACTCTCCAACAAACTATTTGATTGTCAGCATTCAAGCCATGTAACCATGTAGAGGCTGACACACGAATCATCCAGCATCTGTTTCATACCTCATCCCAGAGTCACGAGAAAGTATTTGTGCGCACAGTCGATAGTGATGTCGTCGTACTTGCCATCGCTTTCATCTCATCTTGGTCCATCAAAATATTTGGCTCTACCCCTCTTTCACGCCCAAACAGGTTGTGATACGACATCTCGGCTGCGGTAAGAAGACTGCATGGAACAGTATACCAGGCCTGACAAAGACGCTGATTACACTGACAGAAGAACCGGAGTCTTTAACTCTCGAATCTGTTCACATGCAGCGCATTGAGTGATTCGTTGTACTGATGTATAGTAGGAAATGTGGTTCAGCAAGTGTCAACGAAGCTAGACACGGTCTCTTCTCCAATGGCAGTTGTTCGCTCGATAATATACCGCCTACCCATGCTGCTCTCTTTGAGCATGTCAAGAGGTTCTTGCTCGAAGCTAATTTCATCTGGAAAACAGTCAATCTCTTTCCACCAGATAATCCCTGTTGTTTAGTCACTGAGGATGGGAACATGATGAGCGCAGCAAGCAATGGCTCCCTTTCTGGACCACTCTCACAGACGCAAGTACGTCATGTGCACTCTTCTTGCACTGTGGCTGCACAAAAGTTTGCAATGCTAATTTCAAGTGCTGCCGGGCATGTCTTCGTTGCACCTCACTGTGCATGTGCGAGGGTGGCTGCGTAAACAATGCTGGATGGACGGATGATGGGTGAGCAAAGATGATAGCAAATACAACGTAAATATAGCCAGTTTGTAGTGGGAAGAAAACATGTTATAGATGTCATATTGATACCATTGACGTCTATGTGACTAGCTCGATGATACACATTTGGCATTGTGAACTTGTATCGTTATCGGTCTAAACTGAAAATGGTCTAGGTACATAATCAACTGGGATTTCGTTTTGAATAATTACCATGCTATTACTAGAATAATAGCACATTTTGGATTAGTTACATCCCCAGGTTTGCAGAACAAGAGGAATCGAATAATTGTATCGAGTAATAAGAATAACCCTTTAACAATCAGAATATATGCGATAATATATGTGTACGTAACTGCTGCCGTGGAGATTGTCTCCGTCACAGTTTATGTACATATTTATCACATATATTCTGAATTGTCCTTATGTAAATCTATACATTAGTATAGCTATCAAGGTCAGTTTATCTCACTCTTGGCTTTGATATTATGATCGCTTCTGCCCCGTTCTGAATGCAGTGTTCTGTAAACCTGATGTCTGATATTAAATAATCATATTGATATTGACTTTCATTATATAGCATAGCCTTTCGAGTTTTCAATACCTTTATACCCGCTTTTGTCCATCCGTCCGTCTGGCTGTCCATCACAAATCGTGTTCCGCAATCTCCTCATGTATTAATGATTGTACACTGTTGAAAGAAACTGGGTATGTGTTTTCTTTGGGAAATGTCGATTAAGACAAATATTTAACATTTGGGCTGTGACCTTCATGGGCCACCTCAAGGTCAAATCAGCTAAGCGTGTATTTGAGATGGCGCATCATCGCCTTTTTCCAAGTGTTTAAATAACAGTATTGTCCATGCAGTAATACTATTTGAATGATCAATACGATAGATTAGAACAGATACATGTACGAGCTAGTTTATGCATTACTGACAAAGTTGACTTTCACCTTGTTTGAAATGATAATATCTCCAATGTCCTTCCAAAAGCAAATAGAGTTCACCTAAGATATTTAATATTATGGAACCTGACTCCAAGATGGTAATTACATGCCATCGTTTGTGCTTGTCTCGAACTAGACATATTTTGGGCATAGATGACCTTGAATGTGATCTTAGCACATGCCCTTGGTATAAACATATTTTATTAATTAGTAATTACATCATTTTTAGCAAATGCCCTTGACTTCTAATCTAAACTATTACTGGAAATGGATTGCTCATACTCGAAACCTGATACAAAGTTGTTTCATTTATGATTCTACTGCATTTGTTTCTCAAGTTATGGCACCACCTAATTACGGATGGCGGCCATCTTGGATTTTCCAGTATGGCCGCCACAACGAGATCCCAGCTTGGCTCCCGTAAGAAAATGAAATGCCATCGCCATATCTAACACTGGTCCAAAATTTTGTGTGTAGACAAATGAGAACAATTATTTGAATAAGCCCCCTAACTACACGTACATTTATTGATTGGCATTGTTATGCATTTTATAGCAGACGTAAATTTCCACACTGATATCAGGGGCAATAACCGTGTTTCCTTAACATTTTAAAGGACAGTACTATTTAATCTCTTTTTTCAGGTGACGCACTTAATTAGTATCAATAAATAAAAGTACTACGCCTCATAAGCATGTGCAAATAGCCTGATACCACCGCGAGACACTATCAGTAAAATAAATATTACTAAATAATTATATCTGTAAAGCGGGCACTCGTAATGTTTAAAACTGGTGGAATAGTGACACAATTATACACCTATTTAATTCATATACAAAAACATTGTGTGCCTACTGAGTGGGGATGTACCTTTAAGCTAATACTTCTAATCATACAGAAATATATACCGGGTGTCCCCAAAACGGAGACCCTTATTCTAGTAGCTATCACTTTTATATTCCAATACATTGAACCATTTCCTTTCAGAGAATATCAATATGTGGACTGTTTTTCCTATTCTAAGTTTAGTTTAGCATATAGGATCAACACAGCAAATGACGTCACTGTCATTTTTTTTGCATTCGGCTAAAAGTCGTAAAATCGACGAATGTGTCCAATATCCAACATAAATCAGGGACTTAGTGTTTCCAGGCCAATTTCCAATTTCGAAAGGAAGGATGACTACAAAGTGCCTGAAAACATGAAAATGATTGTAAATGATTGAAATGTGTTATAAAATATATACAAATAGAGGACACTTGCTCTTTAAATCAGAAAAGTTATGTTGGAGCACAATCATATATCACTCTATATTCTGAAATTCATGAATGAATCAAAGTAGAAGAGGGGTGTATCAAACATAAACACAACTAAATGTGATCAGGAGACTGGACAGGATGTGTGCGTGTCATGTGTGCATATATTGTTGTTAAAGACTAGACACAAGATTACTACCTCGCTACGATACACTCCCTTCATAAACATATCGTAGGCAACTAGTGTAGCTATCGTAAGAACTGCTCTGTCTGAATGCATTTAACCATAAGAAATTCAAATTTATCTGAATAACAATAGCACCAAGATCAATCAGCATTGTGAAAACCTGACTTTTCCAAACGTCATTACTAAAGTAGAAGAATGCCGGGTATTTGACTAATAGATCAAACATATTTAAATATATTCAGCATAGTTGATGATAAATTATGCTAATAGACAAAATTAATGATTATGTACCAATCCAGAAGGTAGTCGATGCAAGTGTGACCATCGTCCACACAAAACATTATCTAACCCCATGAGGATAAAATGTCAAAATGGAGAACGTGTGTAGAATTCAACAAGAGAGGTAACTCTGGATAACTTTGAACATTGGTGATATATCCGTATTATTCTTTGAATATTTGAAACGTGGTTCAATGGTACATGCGCAGTAAATTTGGTGGACATGCTTTCATCAATTAAAGAAATTACAACTATTTGAATTTGGTCCCCATTCTTTTTTTGGGGATACCCTGTAGAGCATATGAATCTGATGATATTGGTAACAGAAATATTTGGTGCGCAGAGATGGTACTAAAAAACATATTTTGATATGCCGTAACTTTCCGTCAAGAAAATGCACCACCGTGTTCAGCACATGCGATAGGCTACATTATATATACGTGTAACATACTACTGTCTGTTCTACGTTTCGCTGCCGAAGAACATTTGGCTATTAAACACATACATAGAGGATCTCCAACGAGTTTCCATTTGAGGTATTTGAGATTTATGAAACGAGTCACACACAGTTTATGCACCGAGCCTCTGGCGAGGTGCATAAAATTGCTGACGAGTTTCATAAATATCGTATCAAATTGAAACGAGTTCGAGATTCTGTTTATCACATGACTTCAGGTTTCAAATAGCAGGAAACTTGGATATATCAGCTTCCAGTTGAAAATCTCCACAGATAAAACTAGTTTTAATACTAGCATTAATATGTCATTCAATCTTTGTAGATACTTCTTGTTACCAAACGGGAACATATTCTAACAATTGCAGTAATTTTAATGAGTCACAGACAGGCGCTAATAATGACGTTTCATACATGATGACGTCAACGTCAAAATATCATTGCTTTGTCGCGCAATTACGGACGTCATTTTGGAACGTTTCTATTTTATTAATTAGGCAGAACGTTTACGCATAATAGGGATACATAATTAGGGTATGCCGTCAGCCTCTGTTGACATGTTGAAATCGCCTCCATTTTGGTTACGTGATTCCACACAGTGCGTTACACAGCTCGTTGATATTGACACATGACCCAGTAGGCCCATTAGCAGCAGCCGGGGGGGGGGGGGGGCGAATGCACCAGGTCTTTGGGGGCCGCATTTCCAGAGCACCCATGTCGCTTTGCTAATTATAGCATTGCTCGGAGAGCAACAATACAATGGAGAGAGAACCAAGGGCGAGCATAGGGGACGGCCCACACACTGGCCGGCCAGGTGGTCGCCGCGCCTCCCAGCCCCCTTTCCAAAATTCTCAGCACCAGGCACACACCTCAGTTAAACGGCGTTCATATACGACCGCTGTTGTCATGCTGTTAGCAACGGCTTTCCTATCCGAACGCGTGCAGTAGTTTTAAACTGTCAGCAGAGTTATAAAATCAAAATACCGCCCGCCCGACAATAGTACATATCCGGCATATCAAGAACATAGGTCTCTACGTTGGGGCAATTATGTATCTACGCAGTAGGCGTTCGGGTTCAACAGCTGCAGAGCAACAAGCAGAACAACCAGCACGCGCATGTTATCACATACAGAGAGCCATAAGGGACGGCTCACACACCTCGCCCGGCCCGAGCTCTCGATTTAGATACACTCGTGTCAATGGGTATACCTATATAAAAACAATTGCCAGTGGCTAATTCTGGGCTTCTGAGTTCTGCAGTAGGAGATGTTTGGGTGAGTATTGTAAGGTGCATCTCGCTAGGCTAAGGAAAGGTCCAGGGACACAGCCGTATGGCAGAGGCGTTAAAAATAGCTATCTGTTGTGCCAGGTGTGTGTGTATCGCCGCGCGATCAACCTATATTGCAAACAGAGCGCTAGGGCCATCCAATAAGAATTTGCCCGGTTGGCGGCTATATAAATTCTCAATTAGAAACGTGTCAGATGTTAGGTATACCCATCCAGCATGGCTACTATTGACGACTTGATCGAGGAGATGCTCGCAGAGTATGAGGTAAGGTACATCCTTGACGAACCAATTCCAGAAGCGGTTCAACCTGGTTGAAAGACGCCTCCCCCGGGCGCTACAACCAAGACGGCAATTCAACCTGGATACCCAGGTCCCTCTCCACGTAAGGCTCCTTGTCGACGAGCCATGGGTTGAGATATTGAACGACGCCAAAGACGAGTTTGAATTTGATGGCTTCATAGCGGTCGTCTCTACGAGGAGGGTAGAAGCAGAGTTTCGGCTTGACATTGGTGACATTGAGATTGCCGATGGTATCGAAGCGAGAGCCGGCCAACTAGCCCTGGATTCCCGCTTGACAGACGAGAGAGCAGCACATCTCCTCACAACCCTTGCAGAGGGCGAGTTCGTCCTCAAAATCAAGTTCTTGAGAGAGCCAGACACCGAAGGTGTAAGCGACTGGGTCTTCGACGACACATTTGACCAGGTCTGAGCTGAGAGAAAGATGGGACAAGGTATTTTGGAGATCACTCAAAGCACCAAGCCTGGCTTGCTGACGGTAATCGATAATGTGTTCTACCAGAATGCCTACCTTGTCAACGCGGTCGTTTACGGGCTCTACCCTCTCAGAGGCCCAGACCCCGCCAACTTGGCCCCAATGCGCGACGGTGATCTTTACTGTGTTCCCAAAGATTGGTGGAGCATTTCGAAGGCACCTTAAGAGGCCAAGGGCTAACCCCCACAAAGCGCAAGAAGATGCAAGAGTGGGAGGAGAAAGTCCATGAAATCGGCGCTACAGTCGACAAAGTGGCTGAGACGATCCTCAAACGTGCGATTTTCCTACGGGACATCGCTGGCGAGGATAACTACAATAGCGGTAAATACCAAGGGGTGGGGGGGTGGGGGGGGGGTACGGGGTTCGAGGCAAAGTAGAACTCATCGTCCACAACGGTCACGCCTGGAACAAAGACCTCCACTTCCCGCAGTCCAGGCAGGTTCACATGTACGACGGTGATGTCTGGCAAGCAATCAGAGAGGCCACCGGAACGAGGATGCGGAGACAACCAGCTGAACGTTGACCAGTTTGTGCTTTAATATGGCAGCATTTATAGGACACATGCATACCAAGACTGACTCCGGTGGGCTCAACTAGGCGATGTGTCTCTGGCAGAAAAGGTATTCGGCATCAGTCGTGCTGCTGCGGTCATAGCCAGAGAGAAGAACGGCTGGAAGCCCACCCTGGCGCTTTTCGCAGGTGATATCCAGAAGGCCTGCGTAGTAGACGGCCACGGCGGTCTTTGGAACACGATGGAGTATGATACGAGAAACATCATCAGCATCGGCATAAAAGCCTGCTACCCGGTGAGCTTTCAAGGTATGGGTGAGGCCAAGCCGTATTTCAAGTGGTTCGGACGTCCGACCCACCGCATGACAAGGGTCGACATCAATGGCCCCCTTCCCAAAGACACTTGCCCACAAATCCACCCCGTCATCCTGATTTGGGAGGCATTTCGCAGAGCAGGGCTGGGCCCCGACACCCCAGCTCGCCTTCCTGGTGGAGACCAGAGTTGCAGAATCAGCGATAAATTCACACAGGGCAGCAAGGCAGAGGCAAACGACTCACCCGGCGGTTCGTCAGTGACGCTGGTGAACTTGACTACTTGGTGAGAGACACCCGCCAAAGCGGCACCCTGGTTGGTGGACCTCAAAAATGCCCATTGGGCCACATCCTTACATACTACGACGGCTCGCAGCCCAGTACAGCCACCTGAGGGCCAGCGTACTAGCGTACGCCCACATCAACCTCCTCGCTATGCTAGCAAGATTCGAACCCGAGGAGTGGCCGCTGACAGCATCTATGCCCAGAAGACCGCGCTGCACAAGCTAGATGACGTTGAGACCTACGTATCCACAAGGACATGTCACTATGGTGATGAATTATGCGTCTCCTGTCGTATTGGAGAGGTATTCCTCCCACCCGTAAGTCCAGCAAAGTGGCGCGACAAGGGCGAGCAGCTCTTCATGCCGCAGGAACACGCCGACTACCTCGCAAATCCGGAATACCAAGGAACAGAAAAATAAATGGCGCCCAGCACCGCGCCAAGCTACAACAAGCCGTTGACGCGGCACCGATTGAGCTACCTGAAGGGCGGCGGCGGTAGCGGCAAGATGACGAGAGCTATTGAGCTCTTCCGGGCGAGACAACCCATCGTGTTTACCCCGACCCACCGCCTCACCAAGAAATGACAGCCCGAGACGTCAAAGCCCAGACCTACCACAGCTTCTTCCGATGGCGCGGACAGAATGACTGGACGCCGGAGCGCATAGGGCAAATGTTCATCCCATGTATCATCATTTGGGACGACTGGCAGCAACAGAGGGCAAACTACTACGAAGAGATCGAAGTACACCACAGGGCGAAAGACGACGCCCTGAAAGTCCTGAAAAAGCGCATCCGTCTCAGCCTGACAGGGTCCAGTACCAAGAGATGTGAAAGGCTTTCTCAAGCTGCCTGGGATGGGACCTATTTGTGGAAATGGTCTCCAAATGATTTAATCCTCACCAGCTGTCAAAAGGTCCGCGACCGGGCGCAGGAGCTGTTGCTGAAAAGGCAGAAGAAGCACCGCGCGCTCGCGCAGGACACGCCGTTGCATGTCCTCTACCACCACAAGAACAGCAGAAAGCAGAATATAACGGTCACCATACATGGCACAGACTAAAAAGAAGAGCTCGTCTTCAACGACGTCGTAGAGGTCACACTAGAGGCGACAGAGCATGCCATCAATATTGCTGACTGGCGCCTCGGCTATGCCCTCACAATCCACAGTTCCCAGGGCCTCACGATAAAAAACTAGACAGAAAGTCTGGGTCATCGACGATTACCTCCAATGGTCGAACCTCGCGTATCTCGTGGTGTCGCGGGTGGAGTATATGCAACAGCTCGAACGGATAACCTGCCCTCCGGATGAGGTAGCATTACAAAGTGACAAGCAACTCAGCAAGGCTATCACAAGGAAGCTTGTGACCTGCAAGCGCCAGGATCAGGCCAAAGGTCTCCAGGGGTTCAACCCCAAAGTCGATCATGTCCTGATGCTCACAGACGGCCAGCAGAACCGCTACGCCCCGAAAGACACATAACAGTTTAGTGTGGACCGGCTGGACAACATCAGTGGACATACACGTGACAATATCCGATTGACTAATCTCGAGTGTAACCGAAAAAGAGGGGCCACGGCGCTCAGCGAACGAGCACACCATCTGGTGGCAGCACTGTGTCGGGAGGCACCACAAGAAGCTCTTCCTGGACGAATCCGCGAGAGGGCCCATCAGATGGCACATTTAAATAATCTTCAGGTTTGGCAATCGAGTGTCCAAGTCGATACACCTGGAGGGACCACACAGGGTCCGTAGCGGCCTTCCTCTAGCTCTCAGGGTGGTAGAGATACTGAAAACCAGCATCAGAGGGCGGTTTCTGCTCTTCCAAACCAACAGGCCGCCCGGCGACCACAGGGGACATTGATGGCGTTAGAGGGCTTCTTGCCGATCAATCTGGTCACCTCACCAGAGACAACGGCGGATATCCTGGCCACCCATTCAGTTTATCGCGTATGAGGGTCTACAAGCTCTTGTGCATATTGGTGTCCGAACAGCCGCTCAGCCAGGGTCCGGTTAAAGCGCTCTACGATCCCCTGATCCAGATGGAAATTGACACTGCTGCATCTTACCGAGAACCCGTGATTGGCCTTCTGCTGAGAGACTGCGCCCATGAATTCGCGCCCCGGGTCGACCTGGAGAAGCTTGGCCATCTAAGAGGGATCCTCTTGTAGATGCGGTAAAGATCTTCAGTGACCTCCTTGGCATCCTTCGTGGTCAGCGGCTCAGACTCCTTATGGCCGGATGCCACGTCAACGACTGACAGGGCGTACTTTTACGCCTTGTGGCCTTTTGGTAGGCGATCGTGAGGGAGAAACAAGAGGTCGGATTGATGGACTTCGTTTGGCACCGGCACGTCGAATTGTGGACGTGGAATACTGCGAACCGCGGGCAAATATATCTGCCAGATGGCCTGCTACTTCAGTCAGTCCTTGGTAGCGTTTTCAGAAGCATTGACCGCTGCGGCGAGGTTCTTGAGGGCTGAGAGTCCCTTCCATTAGCCGCAGGGGCTGTAGTATAGCAAGCTCAGCTTACGCGCAAGCTTTTTATCCATTCCGACTAGCGAGATATTCAAGCAGATCGATCAGTCTCCAACATGCTAGCTGCGCCGTCACTGCCCTGAGGTTGGTGCGCACCGCTAGAACCCCTTTCGCGAAGCGGACGGCCGTTTGCTCGTCCTCTAACGCTTTATGCCGCCCGGCACAATACCCAACCTCGAGTAGAGCGAAGTACAGTTCGTTCACGATCGGAAGCATTGCCGCGCTTGCGCTAGCGAATTATTTTAAGGGCGTGTAAAAACAGTACAAAACGTCGCGAGCTTGGTTGTTATTGCTTCGCAATAAAGTAGCTGACAAGGCATGTCGCATCCATTCTCAGGACGACGAATGCGATCTCGCTGTCTTTTTGGTCAACTGACGGCACATAGAAGTCTGAGAGTTGGGGCTCGGGATCCAGCTGCTCGAGAGTTTAGCTTTCCTGCGGAAATACCTTGTTGTGTTTGCACGGCGTGACCCTGACGGCCAAGTTAATCGTTGTCCAGTCCAGACGGTCAGTCCGTTTTCGGGTCTATGTTGCCTGAGCGACCTGGAGTTGTTCTATAGCTAATCATGGCGCTTGCGCTCCTCATCTACGCCCGAGCTTCGCAGCGTCGAGAATAGGTGGTTGCTGCCGCTGAAGGCCAATGCATTCATCATTGCTCCATCTGCGAGCATTGCGATCGAAACCATCGTTTTATTTATTTGACGATATCTGTTGGGAGGATCCCTGGTTTAACTAGAGCGTCGCTTGTCACCAGCGATAGTTACATCAAGGACAACCATGCAAACGTCGTAGCCACTGAGATCTAGCTAGGGAGTGGCCCCTTTGAAATCATCTTTCCCAGACGTGCATACCCGATGGAAAGTACTGATGCAACCGCGGCATAATAAGCCGCATTCGCGAACAATTTGCCATCTGCAGAATCGAATGACAGTTACTGCGTATAAAAGGGGTTCCAAGCAGTGTTTAAATGGTTCGCAACCGGCTTCGAAACTGCAGGAACCGAAGGAACCGCAGCGGGAACCGCGGCTGGTTGTCGCGAAAGGCCCCCCTATAGGCAACCTGCAACTACAAGCCCACTAACAACGCACGGGATGATCCAGGTCGGCGCCTACTCCTTCTGTTCCTTCCGTTCCCGCTGCGGTTCCGAAGGAATCGTTGTCGTTCCGACTGCGGAGCCTTGTGAGTCGTTTCGACTAGTCGTTCCGAGCATTTTATCTTGCTTAGCTTTCCCGGCTGCAGTCCTTGCCCGCCATGCTGTCTGTCTTTCCGTCGTTCCAGCGACATTTTCGGAGCTTGCCTCTTCGTCAGTTATAGTTCGTGGGCATACGTGTCCAAAATGGCTGTTCTTAGCTGTGGTTAACGCAGTTTCCAGCGGTGCTAAGAACATGCCAAACTTGTAGTAAATTACGCAGCAAGCTGATCTTAGCGCATGCACAACACAGGGGTCAGTCTCGAGGTCGTCAACCAATCCCGATTGATTCTGGATTGGCAGAACCATACTTCCTGCTGCTGCGTAGAGCCGAATGGCTGCTGCCTCTAGCGTTTTTGTCATCGCCGCGCCTAACCGCGATTCGTATCGGGCATACCATTTCTCAATATCTGTGTCTGTCATAATAATCAATCTGGTCGGCTGTGAGACGTCGCCCTAGATAGTGCTCGGCCTGCCTACCCACACCCCCACCCACCCCCCACAGCAATGCAGCAAGCCGTTGACGCCACTCCGAATGAACGAGCGGTGTCACTGTTTCCTCTGCCATTCCGATAGTCGTTCCAACCGGCGGGACGACTGCATCTGCCAGCACCTGATCGAGAAGTTCGTCGCAGTTCATTGTTCTAAGTGCTATTCTGACTCGCCTCCTAAGTCTAATGTATTGCCATGCACACCACCCGAAAATTATGATCACTGTTATGCTTACAGCAGAGTAAAATATTGCTTCCCACATTTTAGCCTGCCATAGCATAGCATATCACATCAGCAGCCTATCACACAGCTAAGCAGTGTTTATCACAAGCTAAGCTGCGTTTAGCACTTTGCAAGTAGTAGGTTGATCAGTCTTTAACAGAAGCTTGGTGTGCTTGGTTTCTGAAAGCATGCCGCTCCTCCCGTGTTGGGATGACGTTTTTCTCTCGAAGGCAGTCATCGAATGAGTCTCGATCCTTGCAGCGAAAGAGGGCGACCCATTTCGTTGAGATCCTTGAGGACAGAGTTGTAATTCTGAGTGGAGACCCCGACGCTCTGCTCCGCATGCTGACACGAAATGCGAGCTCATCGCTGCCTTGGCTGAGCAGTCGTCAATCACGTACAGGGTGGGCTCGCCCTTAAAGAGGTGATAGAAGGCCTGCATGTAATCATTGAGCCTGTCACCGGGGTCAACGACGTAGACCTCAGGGTCAGCGCAGATCCATGGGCGCTGCTGATAAGTCATGTTGTGCCGCACAGTGAGACACAGGACCACAATGTGTTGAAATACATCGTGGTAGGGGCCCTCGAGAAGGTCGAGTAGAATACTTCGAAGTCAGGAACTCTGCCAGAGAAACGTCCGCGAGCTGAGAGCTAGCAGCAAACCGCGTTTTGGTCTCGTCCCACTGCTGGTGTGTGCGAAGGCCCTGGCTGTAGAGCTGGTTGAAGACTACCTCAATTGTTACCTCGACATTGGTGATATTGGGGTTATAAAATGTGTCGGTTTTTCTAGCCCCTAAGGCGACCCGGGCCTCCTCGAACAACAACAGTATGCTTTTCACCGAGCAGGCAGGGACGTTCATATTAATAGTCCACAATGTGTCGCTTTTGTCTTTCGTCATCTTGCGATGGCGAATAACTCGGTCATAAAGTATGGCAACACGCCCGGCACGCCCGCCCGGTACGCCCGCCCGGCCCGGGTTGTAATCAATCGCACGAGGTCAGGCATCGTGACCATGTCGTACTCCAGTGAAACATTTTCGATCGAATACATCGATGCCATGTTAGTGGCTATAAGAACTCGACCATAGTCGTTGAACGTTAGTTCGTATTCAAGGAGGTCCACCAAAGCGCACTGATAGTATGGCTTGTGGCTCTCCAGCATCTCAAAGTCGAGTGGTATGTAGAAGCGGTTACCGTAAGCAGTGGCTATTGCGTTGTCGCTCGCAACATTGTCTGCCTTGTTACCAGCCTCGATTCTAAGTCTGGTTACGTTCCGACGGTTGCTGGTATAAATACCCTGATAGGCCGCATTTTCACGCTATTATGCGGTCTTCCAGAGGTCATAATAGCAGCATTAGACGACAGAGTCATCGATAGACATAGCCTCGTTTCCGCTGATTTTGATAGTATTTTTGAATGTATGGCGCGGCCCAAGTTTTGGACGACGGTTCGGTCCGCATCTGTCGACGTCAGTGAGATAGTGAAAGCGAGACGGACAGTCCCTGGATGGAAGCCTTTAACACGAACCATGGACGACTTCGATTTCACCACAGGCGACCGTGATGATAACATCGATGATGTCGCGGAGACGACAAAACGACCCTCGTGGGGCGGCAGGAACTGCCACTGGCGACGGCGACGTGCAGGTGGAGACGGCTCTGCCGTCACCGTTACGCTAGGTGAGGAACTCCTCGAGTCGGCTGTAAAAGACTACTACAACAAATTGGCAATGAAAAAGTATGGTCACATCTGATGGCCGTGACCTTTCGATTAATACTATTGCTGGAAAACGTGGTGGTGGTCA
Source organism: Conchocele bisecta (assembly GCA_029237695.1). NCBI lineage: Eukaryota > Metazoa > Mollusca > Bivalvia > Lucinida > Thyasiridae > Conchocele > Conchocele bisecta. The sequence goes on along the minus strand of CM055271.1, from coordinate 47,008,783 downwards.
AGTCATAAGGCACACGAACTCGGTTTCACGGATTGGAATCGGGGTAAAACAATTATACTGCTCGTGCTGTAGAGGCCCTGTGGGCGGCCACCGCTGAGCAAGACGGGGTTAACAACGAAATGGAAACAGTCGAGCTCAGCGAGATCCCGCGTGTCGCCACCGATGTTATTCGCACAGTGGAGACCACATTCAGCGGCGACGATGATTAAGACGAAATATTCAGCACAATGGATGACCCACCGTTAAACCTTTGCGAACTCCGGGACTCGAAAAGGCTATGCAAACAGTCCGGGGCGAGGTAACGAACAACCTCGCCAAACTCTCTGCGTTAGATGATCATATCGCACTAGAAAAAAAGAAAACTGGAATAAGCACATGATGACGAAGATAAGCGGCGGATCACTGAACGTCTGCAGGGCCAAACTGTAGCTAAAGCCCTCGCCAGTCTCCTAGCCAAATTAGCCGGGAAAGTTGCTGCCGAATTGCCTTGGATGATAGGCGGGCTCGTCTCCTTCTTGCTATCCATCTTGTCAAAAACGGCCGAATGGCTTGCTGAGAATGTTTGGGTCATGGTCCTCGCGGTCGCTGGCCTTCTACGCTGTTCGTCGCGGCCCGAGAGTGGCTTGGTTCCAAGCCAAAGCGTGATTAGCCCAGCGAGGACGCAGGCTATGATGAGCCCCGTTTTCTCAGCATCGTGGGTACCGGTTCCCGCGGCAGTGGTCCCAGTAATTCCAAAGGTCTGGACAGCATTCGGGACGACAGCCGGGACGACGGTGACGGGAATGGAATCTCCGAAGGAGAGTGGTTTTATGAGATCTCCCGCGGCCTCCGGCAGCTCTGAAGGAGTGGGCGGAAGGGCCGCCATGTTGACGTTCCCGTTTTGGCCGAGCTGTTGCTGGGAGGTGGCCACAATGATATCGTTGTTGTAGCCCTGTGTTTGCAGCGGAGCTCCATGTTACTTGGTGCCATATAGAGCCCTATAGCAAAACTGTAGTCTACCCTGCAGCCTGCATAGCGCATGGAGTCCTGGTAGCGTTTGATTGACGATGGGAGATCAACTGGAGAGGTGATGACGTCTTCGACGTTTGCCAGGAGCTGCTTCTGGGAAACGAAAGCTGTGCCGGTACCAAGGATTCTCGTGCGCGTCTGCGCTTGTGCCCCGAGGATTGCCCAAACGTATGTTCTAACAGAGTCGTTCAACCGTTCGACGCTGGGTTGTGAAAACCCCACGGAGTCGTCAAGGATAAAACTCGTCCACGCATTCGTAATATCCTTATTGTGCTTCAACGAATCGTTCTCATTACAGAACGGGTTTTTTCACGTGAAAGTACAAAGTCCTCGCCAGCAGTGGGAGGTCTTATGTAAGGTGCTGGTTGTACGACACACCACAACCTGGCGTCGAGCACCAGACGGCGAAATTGAACTGATTCTGCCACCACTTCATCGGCGCAGTCAGCCAGGAGGCGAGCGCCGCATTGTTGAGGACGGGATTGCACGTCAGCGGCGGGTTGGCATAGTCTTTAGTAATGTCTGGAAACGACGCCGAGGATGTGCCAGGCCTTCGGCCATCGTCAACGACAGTGAGGTCGGACTGGTTCAGGATCTTATGTGCGTCGGACGCTCCAGGAGCGTAGCCTGCAGCAATATTTAAAGCGAAGGCCTTTTTTGCCATTATTATTACAAAGTAATAAAGATATGTTTGCCACACTCACCAATTTTCAAAACGGGGCGTGTACGCTGCTTCAGCCGATCGACAACTGTTGCAGGGAGCGACGCGTCGGTCTCAAATCGATCACCTTCACGGTCGGCTGGCGCAACGTTGAAGGGAACGAAGGGTTCGGCTACGAGAAAGACGGCCGCCCGGTTAGCGTAAAGCTGTCCCCGGTCTTTGGAATTCGAGAGCCCTCGGAGCTTGATGGCCGAGCCAGCCTCACAATCTCAAAAGCCACCGTACTTACGACCTTGACCGTCGAGCCATCCAACAGTGCCACGATATCTCCGGTGTTGGCCGTGCGGCTTCGTTTTACAACAACATACTCGGCAATAGGTGATGGTTTGGGCCAGGCGAGCACATCTGCGAAGGGCCCGTGGGCTTCGCCTTAACGAAAACCCTCCGTGTGAACCAAGGAGCAGCTGAACAACACCTATAACTCGGTAAATGGGGCCCCATCCACCCTCCTCAAGATTTGTGCACGCCAGCGACTGCTTCTACGGGGAGACACTGACCTTGGACATTCCAACCCCCGAGATGAAACGATTGACAACGGTATCCGTGCACGAATTGGAGGTCTTTATTCATGACGATAGAGAACAAATTGGAGAACGACTTTCCGATTTCAGCCGTTCTTGAGATATCCTCGGAATGAGCATATACGGCCTATGCATTACGTTCCCGGCGAATTGCCTACACTTACACCAGTGAGTATAACGTCTGCGCCATCGGTTACAAAAAGCCATTCAGTTTTTACGATTTGTGCTGAAGAACGAGGCGGGTTGCATTCAGGAGACCATGAGTACTCTTTCGGTATCAATGCTAGCAACCAACATACGGGCTTTCCCATGTTCGCAGCGGGTTTGCGAATGGGCCTATGCTCGGTCGACTATAGCGGAAAGGCAACGGCCGAAGTCCGAGTGAACATCGTCCTCAGCGGCGAGCAGCAGATTCATGACCATGCACGCGGGCCACAGATCTGAATTTACTATCTTCAACACACCAATTGAAGTCGCAGCTGGCACCGTTATGAATCCATTAATCGAGCTCGATTTACAAATAAAATATATAGAGAAAATGGCTACCGAAAAACTATATCCTGAGCTGCCGCCCGGGGCGGCTGTCCCGACATCTTTTTGGATGACCATGATTGTCGAGATATAACAGATTCTCCAGCATGAGTGAGAGACACGGACAGGTCATGCACAAGAAATATAGGCGGGCAGTCAATATTGTCGAGGAGGTGAACACCACGCTAGCCTCAGCTTCCGTTGTGAGCGGGATGGGGAGTTTGTATTTATTGTCAACAGTCGTTGCCGCGCCTATTGCGGTGGCCTTGAGTGCGGTCGCAGCAGGGGTATGCCTGCTTTGCATGACGAACAGGCTGGTGGCGCGCAAGCTCGAGGCCAAGAGTCGCAAGCACGACAGAATAGCAGTATCGACGTTATCGTGTCGAAATCAATAGACGACAACGATATATCAGATAGTAAGTTCAAACTGGTCGTCGAAGAGATTGCCAGGTACCAAGAATTAAAGGGTGCGATCGGTCCAAGGCCCATCCGCATGTTTTGGGAGATGTCGACGTAAAACAACTCGTCATGGAGGGGCGGGCCGACGAGAGAAGGACTCTTCTCGCCCGCCACGCGGGGGGTAATATGCTTGTTCGCGTGTCTGACAGTCGGGACGACGGATGAGGTCCCGCCGCCATACTGTCCGAGCGCCATAGTTCCGTCGACGCCACCTTATGAAACATAAAACTTTCAGGCACGAGATCTTTTTTTTTTGCGAGGTCAAGATCGAGTTCCAAGTGCACCGAGACATGTCCCCCGCCGCCCACCATACTATAAAATAACTTCTATACCGTTTCCTGAGTACACGCCTCGAGTTCCAAGTGCACCACCGCTTGTTATATTGAGATTCGGCTGGTTTCTGGCTCATTTAAACAGCGGTCGTATAGGAACGCCGTTGCCATGCTGTTGTTTACCTTAGCAACCAGTCGGCCATTTTGTTTCCGGTCGGCCATATTCTAGTGAAAACAAATTGATCGGGACCGAAGCGCGAACTCACTCCGTAGCGCGGCTACTTAGACCACTCCCCCACCGCGTCAAAGTTTTGCACCTGCGACAAAGGCATAATACGGATAATAACATGATTATAGCTCTAGATTGTTG
>CM055271.1:46981870-47004401 GCA_029237695.1 Conchocele bisecta | reverse complement strand
GGGCTTTTGGCCTATAATATGGAAATAAAACGTTCAATTAAAAAACATTCATATGACCTTAGCTGTTGATGGGGCGCTAAACCAGTTCACTTTCACTTTTCACCATCACCCACTATAATGAAACCATGTAGAGCAATTATCATCATAGCGGTCAATTATCCACAGAGTTAGCTGCCGCTGACCACTCGCTGACAAGTACATATCAGCTCTTAATTTTACATTGAAATATATAGCGAACGATATTATAATTCTGAAATAAAGGTTTTATTTTCAAATTAATCAATTTGTTCCTGATATTGCAATATTCTATGTTCTGTCGTGGTGAATATGGTATATTCTGTGTCAAAATAACTTTATAACAAATTGCTTCCATTTCGATTTGAAAAAGATACATATCAATTGTTATATATTCCATACATTTAATGCTGAAACAACACGTTGTTCAATTGTTACTGCTTAATTCAGCGAATTATAATAATGTTACAAAAAATTTCCTAATATCTTGCGAAAGTACACATCCAGATCTCGAAAGTGATGTAAGAACATATGATTTAGTAAAGTGTTCAGTTGCTTCCATTTTCTTTTGAAAGTAACGAAATCACGTTATTGAGCGTACTTTTAGAAAAATGGCGATATTTCTAAGTCTAATATATTTATCGGATGCATATAAATTGGCCACGTTATTGCTATCGTTATATTGTGCAGATGATATATTATACATGTAACCAATACGTTAACACTGTATAGTTTTGTATAATGTTGACAAATAATGTATACATGTATATGTAGTATAAATAATTAATAAATTATGTTTTATGGCATTTGTCATGGCGCATGTACATGTATTATGTTGGTTTAATCGTATGTGTTGTTTAATTTGTCTTGGATGTTAAGGTCGATATTGTGCGTGCAAACTACGATGAATAAAATAATATTTAAAAAATCCACCAAAGGAATTTGACACTTGATACGCGACAGATGTAGCCACAGATCAAACAGCATTCCCGGGTAGTGATATTGGTCTACATTGGTGAGAAATAACATGTAGTTCATTTGTACACGTGCAATGCGTTTGGAAATGTCACAGATGTACACGTATGTACAACCACACGTATGTATGGTGTTATCTATTAACATGCTGCGTGCTCAAGTTGTCCCCACTTGAGGTTTGAAATTGATTATAATTATCAGCATGTGGGGAAAATAGCGACAACCATCCTGAATCTGGAGGCGGCATCTGCAACCGTATTTACACTTTAATCGTACTTTGTGAAACGCATTATTGTGTCGTGTATGTCCACAACCACGATTTCAATGGTCTGTCTAAAGTTTCATTTGGTCTGATCACTGATCTGTCACCATGACTGAATCCATGTCTCTTCGCAAGAGAAACACTGTCCGCAAATTTGGTCAACGTGAGTACTATCCTGTATTAAGTCAGAACTATATCCTAAAATGAATGTATTTGCCACCAGTGGTGTATTTATTGCAAGTGATTCTATAAGTTGCAAGTCTACATTTTTTTACAAACAAGAATACGTATCATTCCTTGAATTACGTGTGTTAATATAATTGTACTACACATAGTCGTCGAGACGTTAATTAGCTATACTATCTGACCAGTATTCGCCATACGAGTTTTATTACCCGCAATAACCCGAGTGCTACATTGTAAGTGTTTAATTGATCGCTCGAGAAAATACGGATATATTATTATTGTGAAAGGGGCACTCTCATCTTTGATGCGTAAATTAATTAGTATTTAGTAGATGCGGAATAGAATTCCGCGTCTGCTCTGACGTTTCCGCCAACTTTCGACGTCGCTTATTTGAGATATTGAGATCTTTCAATGTTGATTTTGATGAATTTCGCGGGGGCGGTGGATTTATTTGTCAGATCCTAGCTCATAGATTACATGTAGTTCATTCAGTCCTGTTGAAAAGCTTCTCGAAACCGAAAGCTCGTTATACATGTGGGGAGTGGGATTCGACCCCACTGACCCGACATTATATGACTGCAATATTGATAAGATGTCGTTAAACCCCATTTCAATCACAACTTTTCGTTACATCACAGTATTTAAATCCACGTTATAGGAAACCATGTTCTCACTTCCATACATTCAATTTGTGTAGGCTATACACATTGTCTGTCATGTTTTCGCCAGTTACCTCTATGTGTTAGTGTATCGTTGCTACTTTGCTCATATACCATTGTATGATCTGAGAAATTTGTAAATAAAGATTAAGTTCTGTTCTGTTCTGTACATGTTTAATGCTAAATACATGTACATGTATTTGTATTTAAACAAATTGGGGCATAGACACGGTGAATACAACATATGATGGCAATGACTGCTTGTCGATCTGATCGACGGTTCCAACGATATTCCAGATTGTGGCATGTAATAATGGTCAGTGACGCGCCCGTCCGTCAATCTGATAGAAATGTTCACAGTGATTGGCAAGGATGCCACAGAGGGCATCAGCTGTGTCTTACCGACACATTTTTTTGTAGTTATGCCTCCGGTCTCGAAGAGCCGGTGGCATATAGTGTTCGGACCGTGTGTGCGTCCGTGCGTCCGTCCGTGCGTGCGTCCGGTTAAGAAGTTTGTAACAGTTACTAAAATCAGCGGTAGGGGGCATCTGTGGTCCGTTAGGCCACATTTCTTGTTTAGATTTGTGATGTGATTTGAGCATTATACGATTTTTTTGGCGTGATATTTTATGGTATGAAAAATTCAAATCCATTATCTGGTAACCGTTACACGAATGCATCACACTGAACAAATTGTTCATTATTACGGTCATGCAAAAGTGTGATCTCAAAAATGAAATTATGGGAGAGATGACCAGTTTCCCCATTCAACGTGGGTGATGCAATTGTTTTGATCACAGAAACGCAGTTATCATTTTGCGACTGTTTATCCATTTCTCACTGTATACATGTATATAGTGAGCACATAACATACCAATATCAAATACATTATCAATCCAGTCTGATTAGCGTCTACACAGTTCGACAGTGTACATACCTTTTGGCAAATACGGCGGTAAATCATGTTTCAACATTGTAAGGGTCAAATAACATACTAGTCACTATACTTAAATGGACGGTCGAGGATTCCAACCCTCGCGGGGATGCTGCGTACTTCATTTCAATGATCTAATAATTGAGAACAACAGGGTGCACCATAAAGTGCACAATGCAATAAATAAGTTGGTTGTTATATAGGTCTAGTAGTGTATATAAGTATATTGATTCTGATATGGTTTTATTTGCCCAAGACCGAATAAATATTTCAGATATATGATTCTATATTTTAAGGTTATTGGCTATACTTACGATAACATTATTTGTCACATTCCTCTATTAAATGAATAACGGTTAATGCAGATGTTCATATGAATATTTGTGTGTGTCTCTATAAACGACGAAATTATATCGATCAAAATGCATATATAGAATCTGACGTGAGTTGTCAGAATTATATTAAACGAGTCCAGAAAAAAATGTTATTAAGCGAGCCATGACGAGTTTAATATAATTTTGTATGCAATGACAACGAGTGTCATATTCATTTTATCACATTTCCCACCCCATGGGAAATTTCAGCATAGTATAGACGAAAACTTTAAGTTCAAGATTGGCGCCTTATTTGCAAACTATTTTCTCTCTCAAAAACTGTTTATAAATCGGTAGTTGTCGATATGAAAGCCTTTACATCATTAATTGATGACCACTATAATGCTGCATTTTCATTTTAAACATAAGAAGGCGGTATGTATGCTGTAAACGTTAGACAATGTAATTTACGAAGCAGTATCGTGACGTCATATTTGAAAATTCGATACATTTATTTCATCACATACATTATTTTCTGAAATTATATGTAACTAATAAATTTGTTAAATAATCATGATAATGCAGCGAATATCTCATGGTACTGAAATATTCAAATATGCCGTTAAAATACGTCATATTATATTGCAGGGGCCGCTTTTCTTGGTGAAATGGGAGAAATACAACAAGCAAAAATGTACAGGGGAACCTGAAAGTCACATCCCCGCTAATGTGATCCAGGACTTCTTGACACCACCCGTTGGTATTGCGAGACTGCGAACGGCGTCCGAAATTTTCGAATGTGCTATTCAGAAAAGACTCTCATCCAAACAGACGCAGATTTCTGTAAACTTTGATTTAGACATTTTCAGGCACGTTTTCGAAACAGATAAGTCGGTTATCCTGTCTGCCGAGTCTGACCTAGAAAAACTTCATCTTTGTCCTGACTGGTTTTAAAAGCTGAAACATAACGGGCGTTCTAGTAGTGTTCCCGTTGAGAGTTACGCCACGACTTGTCAAATATTTGCCACCATACAACTGTACTCACTATGTGTTCTCTTGTACAGTTGACGATATGTCGCTTGACATATGTACTAGTAATCTGCATTAAACAACAGATACGCCGCATGTGTGGTATCAACATTAATTCTTATTTCCATTAAAGCTAGCATAACAACCTTAGGTCAAGTTTTCGTTAGTACATGTACTGGAATTATTTTCCCTCATGAGGTAGGCTACGATAAAGAAACTCGTGTTCCGCACTCGTGTCTTTATCATAGCCAATCTTCCACTTCTTCGAGAAAATAAATCCCGTGTTACAAAACGATAGTTAAATATTCTCCAGACTCAATATATATTATATCCTGATACAAACGTACACAGTTGTGTTCGATTAGAAAACTGCATGGTTTTATGGTCTTCGTCGTATATCCTGGAATAAACCAATATGCATTGATGACTGCCTGTCCTTATCGCTCGATTATCGGCTGATTGATTTCACACAGTAGTATCATCAGTAGCCTACATGTACCTGTGTACATGTAGGCTGTACCATCGATAGCTAGACCCCGACTGACACAGATATCGAGTTAGCGGTGATAAGGGAATTAACCGGACTTAGTGCTAATGACTTAATGCAAGCTATTATGGGGATTATCGTTCCCTGATGAATGATGAATTAAGTCCGGCATGTACCCACATTTTATGTTGACAATTTTAGGGATCGGGCGGGGCATTGCCAAGACGCTGTCTGAGTGCGGGGCCGAGGTTCTGGCCCTAAGTCGGACACAGTCCGACCTGGACAGTCTCCGGGCAGAGGTGAGTGTTATTATTCGAGCGCTAGCGAAGAATAATTATACAACCAACATCCCAATTTGAGGTCTTACATATTTGATACAAATGAGCTAAGCTAATGTCGGTCGGAGCACATATTTTGCGGGTTGATTTTTTTAGAAACACGGGTCTTACGCCATAAAAAAATAGTTCTAACAACTTAGCTTTATCGCCTTTTCAGTGTGATAAATCTTTTGTTTGCTTTTATTTGTGCTAAATGTATGTTATTGCGCATGATTCCATAGTCTAAGGGTGCGATGATTAACTGCTATATTCGATTATTCGCGATTCGTAGCTCCATGGTTCGGTGCACGAATTCAATCTTCGAATTATGTTCAAAATAGGTCTCAGAATAGAAATCTATTTATCATTTTGGTTTTTCAAAAATCTATTTCTAACTCGTTGTTGTTGTTGCTGCTGCTGTGAAATTCCCGCGCTTATTTTTTTTGCGAAGCGCTCTCCACTATAGATTCGTTATCAGTCTATATGTCATCCACATACACGAATAATTTCAGAACGTTCAGTCCTTTGATATATGACACTGTGGTTGCACTGCGCACAGGCGTAAAATGTTTCACGTCGAAATAGGCGCCGGATTCCAGACGAATTCGCATCGAGCTTTTTTTTTGCAGAAAATACTGCATAAACATATTTTCGTCTTCTAACACGCGTAGGAAATCTGCACCAGTTGTTATACTAAAATGCGTTCATGCGATAGCTCTAGGTAGGGCTGAGTGACATCTCGTCAGGAAACCGGTGAGATTTTCGACGTGAAACATTTTACTCCGGTACGGAGTGCAACAACATTGTATACTTATGTAGATCTCAGTTCCGGGGTCAGCAGTTCCACAACGGTGGCCGCCGATCAATCTCACAAACGGGACCAGTCGCACGTTCGCGCGTGTGTATGCATGTGTGTACGTTTGTGTGTGTGTATATGCGAGACAACTGTAGTTGCCAAAACTGTAAATAAAATGGCCAACCAGTTATAACAAGAACAGTTTCCAACAGACTGATATTAGAAATATGACCCCATCCAAATACGTGTGATGAGAATTCGAAAGAATAAACGAACAACAGATCAACGGGTTTCTGAATGTTGCCACTTTCCCCACTTTCGATAATATATATTGCGCAGTTCAAAGATGTCATGAATCCACGTATCGACGAACTTGTCATTGCGGAAATAAAGTCAAAACATGTTACTAACGTACTAACGTACACATCAGCGAAGGGATCATATTTATAATTGTGAGCAGCTATTGCTCAGCGCCCTGATAAAAAATATCAGTATGCAAGGTAACGAGAAACAATGCGGAAACGGACGATCACTCGTACTGTCATTCCCATCGTAGCAGAATTCCACACTGCTATTACTCTGATTGAAATTTAAATCCGAATATTAGACCTATATAGCGAAAGCTTCCCAAATTTTGCGGCCATATAAACAATTCCAAAACAATTTTTTTCGATAATATTAAATGAAAGGAAACTTTAAGAATGAGCCTTACTTTTTTTTATTTCGTGTAATTTGGTCAAATATTGATTTTATTGCGAAAAAAACAATTTCCGCATGTTAAGTCCCCATAGATGTGAAGATGTCTATGGGGATTTAACATAGGGAATTTTTTTAGAATTTCAGAAATACTGGACCGATTTTTAAAATTTAACTTGTTTTCTTAGATCATTTCCAAGCTATCTGGCTAGGTTTCGGAGTCAATTTCCAAATGTTTTCGTTTTTTGACACCTCCCACAATTCCTCTACCTCTTTTTCCCCCATGTTAAATTACTATAGATAAATCAATTGTTCGTAATAAAACCAATATTTGACCAAATTTCATGAAATGAAAGTTCCTGTACATCTACTGGTAAATAGCGCATCTATGTTGCCCTATGCAATTCCAGGCGTCCAATATACAGCCTGTATGTGTGGAACTGGCGGACTGGGACGCCACCAGGAAGGCTGTAGAAGAACTCGGTCCCATACATCTACTTGTGAATAACGCATCCATGTTTCACATGAAACCATTCAATGAGATTGTAAAAGAAGAACTGAAAAGGTATGATGTATGAGCTAGTTGCCGAGATCATAATTTGTGTCGATCTGGCTTTAATGAGGATAGTATGCTTAATTGGTGATGTACGTACTTGAGGCATGTACGTACAGAACCAGTTGAATGCATAGTTTTACCATTCTTAAAACATGAGTTCCCAATGTGAAATACCTTAGGGGTGTGCTTAGGAGATGACTAACAAAACAAGATATGTGATCATATGTATTATATATATGTTGTCCGGATGTGTGTGTGTGTGCGTGCGTGCGTGCGTGCGTGCGTGTGTGTGTGAGTGCGTGCGTGTGTGCGTGTGCGTGCCCATGGGAAACGGAATGTGTCTGATATGATCAGTGCTACTTCCTTGCAAGTTACAGACAGAAAAAATTTGCTGGTTAGTATTCTGGGGGCCGTTTCACTAACCTTCGTACGACTAAAATGTTCGTAAGTGCAAATTTAGGATAATCTGGAAACTATGTTCAATAAATGGAAATCCAATAATTGTTTACAAGAAAGTAGTGTTAATGGGAAATTTACAGACTATCATAAGTTCGCACTTACGAACATCTAAGTCGTACGAAGATTAGTGAAACGCCGCCCCCCCCCCCCTCCCCTCCCCTCCCCCTCCCCCCGGTTGATCGTTTCTGCTGTTACCATGGATATCTATAATTGTCTGACACTAAACGAGCACTCCAGCACGAGATCTGATTTGGCATAAGTAATACAGAAACTGTTTGTAATTTGTATGTCTGGTTTGTATTAACCCTTAGACCTTATTATTTTTGTTGTCTGCTGTTTATTTTCTATTTTCGATTTTTATTATCAAAAACATGCTTTGACAGCACTTTAGAATCATTTAAAACATGCTTTGACAGCACTTTAGAATAATTTCCATTGGAAATGATTGCTGTCAAACCATGTTTTTATTAAGAAATAAGGCAAGATATAAAAGCAACATCAGACGACAATTGTTGTGAGTAGCGGTCTAAGGGTTAACCTTATATGTGGCTGTGACTGGAGAAATGAGGCTTATATGGGGTTTGTGCGAAAGCCCATTAGGGCCACTTCACTTTTTTATTTATAAATCGGCTATATATTGGTTATCCATTTGTTTGTGAAAAAGTTTGTAACCACCCTTTTCTCCTATATTCGGTAATCTACAAACGCGAAATTTGTTGTATCACTTCCAAATTACATCAACCGGATAATTTTTCATTTTTGGCCATTATCTCAGTTGAAAACTTTAAATATAGCGAAATAACACAATTTGGCTATAAATAAACGTTTTCACTACAAGAGTTCGGTAAACTAAAGTTAGGCGGTAAACTAAAGTTAGGCGGTTTGCCTTCTAGTCAAGGTGCAATTGTAGGTATATATATATAAGATTGTATAAACTTGAATGTATAAGGTTTCCAAAAAATCCGGGTGCCATTTTTTAAACCTAGTTGAAGGTCATTTCAAGGTCATTGAACTTTATGCTTTACGGAAGTCGAAAATTGCCAATATATGAGCCAATAGGTCATGGCCCTTAACTTGGAAATTGGTGTAAGTTGTTAAAAAACATTTCTGATGGATATATTAAAGAATTTACGTAAACTACACTAATATTCAGTATATAATTATCATATTTTCAAGATGGCCGCCAAAAATCGGGTATTTATGAGATTTCGGTTGACTTGCTACATATTTGTGTAATGCTAAGCGCCTGCACCTATATTCAAAGGTTAATTCTTTCAACTGGAATAATATTGTTTACATTTGACTACCATAAGTATTGCTATGATCAGATATTAATGATAGCTAAATATAACTGGGAGAATTTGGTTGGGGAGGAAATCAACACTTCTCTCACTTTTCCCTGAGATTCCGTAACTACTAAAATGTGGACATATAATGAACCCTGATTTGATCGGCTAATAACATCATGCTCTGCATGACTTTTCATTTTTATTTCCATTTATTCAAGATCTTTTCTTGAATTTTCAAGATACTTTTTTTTTAATTTTCAAGATATTTTCTTGAATTTTCAAGATCTTTTGTCTTGAATGTTCTAGATCTTTTCTTGAATTTTCAAGATACTTGGATATTCAAAAACATATCTTGAATATTCAAGAAAACAACTTGAAAATTCAAGAAAAGATCTTGAAAATTCAAGAAATGATCTCGAAAATTCAAGAAAGTATCTTGAAAATTCAAGAAAAGATCTCGAAAATTCAAGAAAAGAACTTGAAAATTCAAGAAAAAGATCTTGAAAATTCAAGAAAGTATCTTGAAAATTCAAGAAAAGATCTGGAATAAATGGAAATAAAAAAGCGAAGTGGCCCTAATGGGTTTACGTAGCTTTGTGACCAGTGTAACTCCTGATGAAATAGAACACTCGTGTAACCTGGTAATGATCAATATTGCTTGTTAGAAGCATGCCGTGTCGGGTGCTTCATTGATGGAATTGCGAACAGTGCCGATCCTGATCAGACTATTCGCAAAGCCCATAAGCCCAATTTCCCCAGTCACATCCACATATTATTATGAAATAGTATGTTTTACAATGGGCTGAACGTGTTTACCACCTTGTAACAGTGAGTAACAAATTCACCTGACTAAAACTGAAGGTTACACCTATTATGCCATTGGTATTGCTATGATCATTTTGCCAAGACGCAAGTATTACACAATTACAATTAGTTAAATAGTTATAGAGAATAGTATGTTAGTGCCGTGTATGGGAAAAATATCTGGCAAGGCTTAGGAAACAGGATGGGCGAGGCTATGCCGAGCACATCCCGTTTCCGTGCCGCGCCAGATATTTTTCCCATTCACGGCACTAACCTACTATTCTATTTATCCCGTCAACACCGACAAATAGCTTTAAAATGCAAAAACAAATATAATCCCAACAGCACCCTCAAAATCGGAGAATCGAATAGTATGACAACCGCACATATTCATACGCAGTGATTAGGTCGTATTGATAGGATATCAAAAATGTTTCACGGCACCGTGTTTCACGACACATACGCACTGTGTTGATGGGATAAAACGTCTTAGACGGATATTTGCAATTAGTAAATGCACTGGATCTTTGGCAGGGGTGATAGATCATGCTATGTTTCAAACTGTTCAAATATGAAAAGATGTCTCAAAATGTCCAAATATGAAAATATGTCATCAGATGGATGCTGAAAGTAAATACCATGGATTTATTAAATGAATAATGAAAACAACCACCTAAGACACACACAACAGTTAAGATCCATGTTCTAATTCCAGACTATAGTATGCTCAAACACAAGTGCGGTCCCCTATGAACGGTCGAAACAATGGCATAATCCACTATTTATGTTGTATATATAGTGCCTTTATACCATATATGTTCTCTGAATGGAGTGTCACACATGCAAAATTACTAAATAAATAAATATTAACGGTACATGTCCATTCAGTAGGCACAACATGTTCTTTATATCAGAGACATCATCTGAGACATTTTCTGGCAAACTAAACATCCATTCACCATTACCCCACGTATTGATTGGCATTATGATACATTTTATATCAGACGTACTTTCCATAATGTGTTTCGTTAAAATGTTAACGGACATTACAATTTATTCTCTGTATATATTTCTTGATGTGCAATGATCATACTTTATAATTTGTCAAACATATTATTTTTTCAGGTGACGCATTTAATTAGAATAAATAATTAAGTTATATCATGCCTCATTTGCATATGAAAATAGCCCGATACCACCGCGCGTCATTACTAATATCAGCATGATCAGTAAAATAAATATTACTAAATGAGTATATCTGTATAGCGGGCACTCGTATTTTTTAGAACTGGTGGACTATAAACAACATGCTGTGCCAACTGAATGGGCATGTGCCTTTAATGTTCGGCGAATTTTATGGCTTGACCTTGCAGTTTGACGTTTGGCACATCCACTACATGCAATGACATTGGCTACGGTAGGCACCACGTAACGTATGATGTAAATAAGATTACCCCTCGTGTACATGTCAACAGTATCATCACTGCATGTCCTTATTTGTTATATGACCATGCCTGTTTCAGTTTATTTGCTGTGAACCTAAATGCGATCGTCAATGTTTCTCAGGTGAGTTAGATGTATATCTCTATGTGTGAGCTGTGGTGCATAATTTAGACCAACCTGATGCTTGGAAACAGGACTGGGTGATATTTGAAATAAATGTCTTAAAAGCACGTCATATATTGCTATTATCTGTTATCACATTTGAAGGTGGCTATCAAGTAACTTAGTTAATTGTCTTTAAGATTTTAAGCAACAATTCCAAAACATGTTCACGCTTCATGGCCCCATGTTCATGCATGTTACGTTAACATCATCTTTAATATTGCTGTTAACTGATCATACATTGTACGCATAATTCACAGCAGTTATTGGATCGTTCAAGTCCCAATGCCTCAGTTATACTGTGAATATTTATGGAGCATGTACGTGTAGTAGTGCGCTTTATAATACAAACGTCAATGTTGGCATTTTCTATAGTGGACAGTGTTGTGGATGAGTGCCGAATAAGTGCATGCCATGCTGTGATGTCAGGTGGATATGATACGGTGATGATGTTGGCATAAAGCCATCGTTACGTAATATATAACAAAATATGGTACTCGTAATATGTAGTAAGAAACTAACATAAGCGGAAATTGTGAATTATCATACGGCATACAAAAAAAATGAAGAAATAAAACAGATTCACGACTACATGTGTGTGAGATGATGCTAGAATGTTATA
This sequence comes from Conchocele bisecta, assembly GCA_029237695.1. Lineage (NCBI taxonomy): Eukaryota > Metazoa > Mollusca > Bivalvia > Lucinida > Thyasiridae > Conchocele > Conchocele bisecta. The sequence continues at coordinate 46,992,396 of CM055271.1, read as the reverse complement.
TAAAATAACATATTTATTTTGTATTTTTCAGTATATATTATATGGTTAAATTCGATTCCACGGGTTTCTGTGTTTTTAAGACTGCCCAACTGGCTTCTATGCAGATCGTTGTATGCATGACTGTGTGCAGAATCTACGTCGTAGCTATTGTTTCTATAACGAATTCTATAATTACATGTATACCCGTTTACAATGGTCGGACTATTCAAGAATCACATTCAGTCTGTCGGAAAGGAATATGATGCTTGTTTAAAGGGAAATTACTGCATGCTATTCAAATCATGCAGGTCGTGACGAGAGGAATGACTAAGCGCGGAGAAGGTGGCTCTATCGTTATAATTTCCTCCATTGCCAGTGTGCTGGGAACTCCTCACGCGGGCACATATAGCGCCACGAAAGGCGCACAGAACAGTCTAATGCGGGTGATGGCCAATGAACTCGGACCACATAAAGTATGTACATTGTAACCGCTCTACAACAGCCACCCATGGGAGGACACAGAACTGGCTGCTGTAGAGGTTGCCGTTGTAGGTAAGTTACATATGGAGGAAATTGACCAATTGGGATATGAACTATCGGCGAAGTTCATATTCCAAATGGTCAATGTCCTCTATATGTAACCTACCTACAATAGTAACATCTCTACAAAAGCCAGTTTTGTAGTTTGTAGAGAGGATGTTTCCTTTGAGAGGTGGTAGTTCACGGAGGTTCGACTGTAATGTTCACTCAAAGTAACCTGTCCACTTGAACTTAGACCATAATATTCATGAGGCTGTTAATGAAATAGGGTGACATGACCCGCTTGTACTTGCAGTCTGTGCATTATATAGTTAATGTTTATCTGTTTCACGAAAGATGCCCAGATTGTACGGCTATATAAACAATTCAAAAACAATACTTTTTCGATAATATTAAATTTTATCAAAATTTAAGAATGAGCCTTCTTTTTATTTCGTGAAAGCTGGTCTAATATTAATTTTATTACGAACAATTGATTTGTCTATAGGAATGCCCCTTGGGGAAAAAGGAGATGGAGGAGCTGTGGGAGGAGTCGGAAAATGAAAAAAAAAAGGAAATTGACTCTAACTAAGAAAACAAAAGTTCAATTTTGAAAATCGGTCCAGTATTTCTGAAATTCAAAATAAAATTAAATCCCCATAGACATCTTCACTTCCATGTTAAATCCCCTCGCAATGAAATCAATATTTGACCAAATTTAACGAAATAAAAAGGAGGCTCATTCTTAAATTTTCCTTTAATTTAATATTATCGAAAACAAATATTGTTTTTGCATTGTTTATATGGCTGTAAAATTTTGTCAGGTTTCGTGAAACTGACAGTAGTGCTCCAAGTATTGTTTGTCATATATAGAACCTGTATTCTGCCGATATCACGTGCAAGTTGTGAGCGAGACTATTCTAATTACGTTGTATCTGGATGTATAACAATAGAACAATATTGGGAACTCAAGTGAGAAATACGCATATGCAGTATATTTTACATGTAACACTTGTTTTGCACCGAACCACAATTGAAATACTCGTGCTGATATAATGAAACACATATATGTAGACGTAACTATACAACCGTATTATGATTGATCCCGTCAACACAGTGCGTATGTGCCGTGAAACACGGTGCCGTGAAACATTTTTGATATCCTGTCAATACGACCTAATAACTGCGTATGAATATGTGCGGCGGCTGGTATTTATATTTTTGCATTTCGCTGCCATTTGTAGGTGTTGACGGGATAAATAGAATAGTAGGTTAGTGCGTGAATGGGAAAACATATCTGGCGAGGTACGGAAACGGGATGTGCTCGGCAGAGCCTCGCACATCCAGTTTCCTGAGCCTTGCCAGATATTTTTTCCCATTCACGGCACTAAGCTACTATTCTCTATATCTAGCATGCTTACCTTTATATTGGAGATAAGTACTATTATATTTACCCCGGGCACTTTTGAATTGTTTTGTACATTGTTTAGAAAAGTGTTTTATGTGTATACAAACAATAATTGACCATCCAAGACACGCTAGAATCGCCTGTGATCACAACCACATCTTGAATTTCATGAAATATCTGCTTGATTGCATATGTACTAAAATTCGTTTCATGGCCTCACACACAACATTGTGATGTCAAATTACTGAGGAAAACAACATATGATACAAATATTAGACAACATATGCATATTTGGTGGCCATTTTTAATTCAGAATTTCGGAACTTTCGCCACTCCCTAGAAAAGTGCTATTAGTGGTTTCTTGTTCTCAGATGTCTAATTTAACAATTAAATTCTTGAAAAGAGGGGGAGGAGGCGGGTTAGGATAGCGGAACAAATTTGGACTTGGCTCCCCCACTATAGTAACTGCACGGAAACTTGATCCGATGGAAACACGTGTAGTCTAGATAGTGTGAACCGTAGTCAAGGTGTATGATCACGTGGTACTAACAACAACAACAAATACTGAAACTTCCGGAAGCCATCCGATTGAAAGTGCGTATTCTTTTATATTGTCTTTATTACGTAACGGATGTTGATGAAATATGGCGCATCAAACGATTCTTGTTAAGCTGCATTTGGTGGTCTCTGTATGTTTGCCCAAACTTCTGTCGTTTTTGCGAAGAATCGATTTCCGTGTCGGAGACACGGAAATCGATTCTTCGCAAAAACGACATAAGAATGTGCCAAACTTCATAGACCACCAATTGCAGCTCACGAAGACGCGTTTGCTGCGCCATATTTCATCAAAATCCGTTGCATATTAAGGAAAATATAAGAAAATACTTACTTTGGAGTGGGCGACGTTGTTGTTGTTGTAACCACGTGATCATGCACCTTGATCATTGCAGTCGTGTACACTTGCCAAACTTCATGGACCACCAAATGCATCTCATGAAGACGCGTTTGCTGCGCCTTATGTCATCAAAATCCGTTGCATATTAAGGAAAATATCAAATAATACTTACTTTGGAATGGGCGAAGTTGTTGTTGTTGTAACCACATGATCATGCACATTGGTAGTGTTCGGCGCACATGTGGGTGATTCGAACCTAGGACTCGGTAAATAGCCCATTCGAAAAAGTTAGCAAACCAACCAATTTATAGTCATACATAATACTAGTAGGTTATATATTGTACGGAAATGGGTGGGTGGGGTAATGCTTTTTAAAAATGTCCTGGACACGAGTCTTCCAACTGTGGTTCGGCGCTGACAATTTCGAACTGAGACCACAAACAATAAACAACACGCGAAGTGCAAATCGTGTTTCACACTTACCTCTGAAATGTTTCACAGATTCGCGTGAATTCCATTCTGCCGACGCTCGTTGAGACGCCGATGGTTCTTTCCATCATGGCTACTTTCGAGCAGTCAGTCTTGGACAGACAGTATCTCGGCAGGATCCCAGGTCAGTGACGACGCTACTGTCTGTTTCTCGAAACCTGCCAACATTTTAAGGATATATCCACAATGTAAAAACAATATTTCCTTTGATATTATTAAAGATGGGGGCCCTTAGATAAGCTTCAAAAGTTAATTTACAGGAAATAAATAGTACATATTATTGTAACTATTCCGCGAGTTTGAAACACTGGTTCTTGAAGAACGGTTTACATGTCGGTGTACATGTCTTTTGGGTTAGTTCGGTATATCTGGTGGTTTTAGTGCATTGTTACGAACATACAATTTACGTCACCTCCCGCGAATTAGTGTATATGTACGGTAATTTACAAAGGTGTGAAACGTAGCTTCTACCCGCATACGTTTTTACCTAATAAAACCATTATTTGTTAACCGATAACAATAAAAACTTGAACCGTCAATGCAAGTCAAGCATTTATATCTGAAAAACGTTTACAGTGCGACGTTGATTGGCTGAAACGCATGACGGGGTATGTCGTAGTGGATTTTTGACACATCGCGGTAAATGGCTATCCAATCAAATGACGCGCCAGGCGTGTATTCTCCACTTTGAGGGCTCGCTAGAAAATCTCGCAATTGCATGGATGTTAATGTGCTAGAAAATTTCGCAATTACCTGGATTTTAATGTCGCATTATGTAAGAACAATACAATACAATACATTGTATTCACTCTAAGCCACATACGTGACACACGAGGTATACAATAGATTACATAATACAACGATGGGTACAAATACAAAATGCATATGTATAAGCTCACTAGTCATTATAACCATAAAGCATTTCTTATAAAAATAGTTAAATTTCTTAATTGCTTTCCAGATTTTTTCTCAAATAGCTGTGCGAATTTTAAAATATTTGGTCTTCTAAAATAAAATGGCTTGATATACCGTTTTCGAACTTCATCATAGAAGCGGCACTCGAAAAGGAAATGAAACTCGTCACCGAGAGCACCAGCGCCACATTTGTTGCAGACCCTGCTTGCTCTCGGCACACCTGTCCATTTACCAGTTTCGACCGCCAGTCTACGATTACAAGTTCGAAATCTGGTCAATGTTTTTCTTAACCTTTCCGTGAGATTAATTAAATATGTTTCTAATCCAAAATCTGTTTTAAAGATTCCATACGTAATTCCACGTGAAGATGAATCGATGCTGGTGAGCCATGACTGAATAAACTGGTTCTGAAGCTGAGTCCTGGCGTAGTGGCACAGCTACATGCATTTCACGCACTCCATCGGTAGATTGATATATGTCTCCGGACTCGATAGAACCAGAATTTGGAGTTTGTGGTTGAAAATTGATGATATAATCGGTCTAAAAGCAACGCATGCTGGACATGTTATTGGCCAAATATTGAAAAAAAGCTTTCATTCGTTGGGTATTTTGATAGTATAAAAGAGGTCCGAATGTTCGGAACGGTGACTGTGCAGACAATTGACGATTCCTGTATTGCGCAATGATTGAGAATTATTAGTCGCACAAAACTATGTAAATTACCCAAAACAAACGAAATCCACCCAATCTACACAAACTACCCATATAACACCATGAAACTGACTATCTGTTCAAACACCTGTGGTTTGAAACATTACAAGTGACTGCTCTACTATTAATTTCTTTTAGGTGGCGGTCACCACTAAATTACTATTTTAACAATTGTGTGGGGATGAGAGTCAATGTATCACGGTCTGCATGCACATGCGCAACTCAGATCTCGTCGCAATGTGCCTCCATAAACAAATACACTGTCAGAAACTGCGTCACCGAAGTATCATCGATTGCGCTAAAAATTATGTTTATTTATGAGACTATAACGGTCGCCGTATAGTATGACGTTTAGTATGGGAAAAGATACTGTCACAGGGCGAGAGAGATGCATATCCGACCACGGGACTCGAACCGGGGACCTCTGGATTACCGTACCATCGCTCTAACCGACTGAGCTAGCCGTGCACGAATACACACTTCCTCCCCACAGTGAGTTACGTACCGTGACATTCTCTCCTGCCAAATTGCAATTCGTCCCCGAATTCTATACTTCATTCGTCTCCGAGTTCCATATTTTTGGTACATTTTGGGCAAGATTTATCAGTCACGGTCCCTCGTTGGGCGCCAAATGCCACAGAGCGAGAACGATGCATATCCGACCATGGGACGCGAACCGACGACCTCTGGATTGCCGTGCCATATAATCGACTGAGCTAGCCGGACGCGAATACACACTTCCTCCCCACAGCGAGTTACGCTCCGTGACAATACAGGAAACAGACTGGCAATTGATTTCCCATAGACTCGATCACATACATTCACACAAACATGAGAATCGCGAAAAAAACAATTTTGTTTCTTCCATTCCTGGAGTCAGTGACCTAAGCCGGTTCTAGATCCATGCCAAACACGGGGTCATGCGGATTGATTTTCATGAGTTATTTCGCCTTTTTGGCGGATCCGTTTACTTTCAGTTTCAAAAGCTCTCTCTCACCCCCACATCAAGTCGCGCACAGACAATTTAACCTGCATGTGTTCAGCATGCAACTAATATAATAAAATGTTTGGCACTGACATACCTTTCCTGTAGAATATATTTTATTTATCTCTCTGTCATAATAATATACAATCAATGCCTTTTTCCTGAGAATGTTCTCCTTGTTGCTAAGCTGACAAGGATTATCCATTAGTCGACTGGTTCCTACAACCTCTGAAGATATTTAGAATCGGAAATTTCTTACTACACTTCCGATAAACATTGCGCATGCTCCAAGATCCCGTAAACCGAACTGGTCATGTGACTCGTACTGATAAAAAATATACGTGGGAAATACCTTTTTACAAAATGGTATATAGAATACGATTTAATGTCAATATATGGCCCTGGTAGACTCCATATTGTGTACATAAATGACGTATACAAGTAATTATAGTCGAACCTCTCATGTACCGGCCCCAATCTTTAAATCCTATCAAAAATTAAGAATGAGCTTTCTTTTTATTTCGTGAAATTTGGTCAAATATTGATTTTATTACGACGCATGATTTCTCTATAAATGTGTGCAGGTTTTGTGAAGAAGGTAGTAGAGCTGCCCCATGTCTCCAGTCATAGCCACATATTTGAGATCATGACTGCATGAGTTCTTTATGACTCGCTCCTGTGACAAAAAAATAGCATTTAAAAAGCACACCGCTTCAGGCTTACACAATACTAGTTGTACATGCACATATATATATGCAAATATGTACATACACCCCATTATACTGTAAGGAAACAGAGGCCCGTTTCACTAAACTTCGTACGACTAAAATATTCGTAACTGCACAATTATGATAGTCATTAACAATGTTTTCTTGTAAACACTTATTGGATTTACATTTATTGAGCATATAGCCTATTCTCAATAAATGTAAATCCATCAATTGAAATTTACAGACGATCCTAAATTTGTACTTACGAACATTTTAGTCGTACGAAGTTTAGTGAAACGCACCCCAGGTAGATGAATAATGTGATTTTGTTTCATGAAATTCATCAGTGTAACTGTTCAACACATTCTTTTGTCGATGTCATTATTAGGCCTTCGATAGGGTTGTCGGTACCATCGGAGTGCACCAAATAGTTCTGGTGCCAATGTGTTTAGGCGTATATTGATTGTACATATTTATGCACGATAGAATTTTCAAAAATAATTTTAAATTGCATAAACAAGATGGCCACCAGTGAAAAAAGGATTGACTACCGTCGGATATATATTACATTGTGGAACCAATTTTAGAAGGGACAATTTGGCGCATCTTAATTTACTTAATGGCTAATAAATTATCGAATATTTAACAATCGATTTCCTGATTTAGGTTGAACCGAGGTTGTGCAAATCCAAGATTGTCGCCATTTTATTGGAATTTCATAAAATATGTAAACAAATTGTAAACAAATTGACAGAGAGTGAGCTATCAGTGTGGGTACCAAACACTAGGTCTGAAGTAATATGGACACACGTCGTTCAGATATATGTATCCTGAACGTTGCATATGCTACAAACATCATCAAGGTGTATGATCACGTGGTACTAACAACAACAACAAGTACCGATTCAAAGTACGTATTATTTTATAGTGTCCTTATTACATAAAGGATTTTATGGCGAAATATGGCGCATCAAACGCGTCTTGTTAAGCTGCATTTGGTGGTCTCTGTATTTTCGCCCAAACTTCTGTCGTTTTTGCCCAACTTCCTAGACCGCCAAATGCAGCTCATGAAGACGCGTTTGCTGCGCCATATTTCATCAAAATCCGTTTCATATTAAGGAAAATATCAAATAATACTTACTTTGGAGTGGGCGACGTTGTTGTTGTTGCAACCACGTGATAATGCACCTTGATCATTGCAGTCGTGTACACTTGTTAAGTTCCACAAACAAGACGGCGGTAATTGGTGAAACTTACATATAAAAGTTTATAGAATTTTGCTCTCTAGATGTATCGTTTATGCATAAATGAAGGGAATTTGCAAACCGATTTATACGAATATTATTGATATAATTGGCACACGTTGCCTGTCATGAACGGTTTCGGTACCAAGCAACATAGTCGGGCTCACAAGATAATTTAAATATATATGAGAAACGACGGTGACCAGTGTTAATCAACTAACGACAACTGCATCATTTTGTACCAGTAATACCGGAAGCAAATGATAGCAATTTCTGACACAAACGAGCTGAAACATTGCAAACTATTTACTTCTCATATTTTAAACGAATACAAACAAAGATGAACGCCATTTTACAGACATTGTGTCAAGTGTGTACATGTACATACACTGGCATACTAATTATATCAATTATTGCATAATGTTCCAGTCAGAAACTAAACGTTGCAATACTGTTTACTTTTAGTGTTTAAAATGAGACCGACCCACAAATTCGGATATTATTATTTTCCGAACAGGATATTTAATACAAATCTGATGAACTCAGTATGTGCTCAGTTATTTAACGCGTGTATGCAATCGTGTTAATACATCAACGAATAGCTCCGGCCGTCACTTGGGTAGACGTATACGATTATTAACGCGAATGTTGCCAGAAGCTTTGGCGCAAACGTCATTGGACTTTGACCATTGACCTTGGGACAGCTACAAAATGAAAGTATGTATCGCAAATAAGCGAATAGTATGTCATGGATACCAGAAGCTACAACAAATTTACAAAATATTAAAATTTACCATGTGTGTATGGGTGGAAGTAAAACAATAAACAAAAGAACGAACATGCGAATGGTTTACTCCTTGACATGATGCACAAGATGGGAGCATGTTATTATTATAATTAGTTTTGTTTTGGTTTATGATACACAATGACACTAACATTGTGTTCGTATAATTAGCAGTATTAATGCGCACTATGAGCCATTGCTGCATAGTAGTTGGAACATTGACCCTAGAGCTGAAAATATAATACTTAAACGTTAAAGTCAGCCCCCTGTACTGCTTGTTTAATTCAGAATATTAACAATATACCGAAATGAGAACACATGTAATAGATCAGCGTACATAATCGTCAACAGGCATCGAGGTGCACTGTATGACAAATAGTTTATGTAAATGAGCGTGCTACACAAGCGAATGGAATATCCATGCCATATTGGGAGGTAATTATTAATAGCTCATCTGCACAAAGACTAGACATATTTAAATCCACTTAAGTTAATAAATCCGATAGAACGACGACCACTGCATGACCTGGAAAATAACAGTAAATTACCGAAGTGCGTGCAGGTATACCGAGTTTTCAATGAGGCACTAAGATGGATTCCATGATTAGCGATACACGGGCCCGCAAATACACACTCAGTCAGTTAGCTAGAATAGAACATGAACGTTGTATTGATAGCCGTGTTCGCGTCGTTGGTGTCTTGACATTGCCCATTGACATATTACAGATCAAAGCACACATGATAATCCTCTTGATTGCTTTGACGTCATATTTCTCTGGGGTCAGTACTCAACATAAAGCAAGCAATGAGTAAGCAGAAACTATTATATGAATGAAGTGATATATAATGTCACTACATGTTCAAACAGGTATGTCAGACTCATATAATTATGATATTCTTTTCATATGTTGGTTTGTTCAACAATACTGTAAAAACCAGGAACCCACTTTTCCGACGTTTCGGCACAAGGCTTTTATCAAATAATTAGTTACAATCATATACAAGCATATGTTGGTTGCATGGACTGTCATTTATATTACATGTTTACGTACACAAAGTGGTAATAACAGAACACTGTACAACAGTACTGTAACAATGACAATTTTAACTATTGTTTATTCTCATTTTGGCGGTAACATCGCATACAGATTAAAGTGCCGCTGAATGTACATGCATGATGTATGTTATATTATATTAATTGGCTGTACTACATAATATCGCTTAAACTTGATACTTGTCATATGATTTTTGTTAATTTTATTCGGGTACCGTAGGTATTTCTTCCTGCACAGTATGCCGTACATTGCAATGCATGTGACAAATACAAAACGGAATAAAACGTGATACAATATGTTCCAATCTTAAGCCAGATACAGTATTACTAATGGGCGTTGGTAGAGGACGTTACATATTTAATCATCAAATAAACACCTGTACATACCCAATATCACATGATAGGCACAACGTTCAATGTATGGTAAAGATAACATAGGGTATATAATAGGGCTTCTAGTCATAACAAAACAGAGATATAGTAAACAATTATAATTTGTATTCCGCCGCTACGGATTGAATGTGTATGTTGATTTAGTTTCATTACTATAAATATTTTACGAATTTGCGGCAATTTTGAAGGTAATACTATGCAAATAATATTTTTCTCAAACGGGTAGTGAGAAACTTTATGCGGCATGCGAATGATTAAATCGTCGAATCTGATAGCTGTGTTCTCGTCTCATATGTTTTGTGTAATACATGAATAAGTCTGAAATCCAGAAAATTGTTGTTCCAAGCTTACAGTGATAGATATCTTAAATATGCAAAAAATATTAATGTTATGCGTTTAGTAAGCTGTAGATCAACGAATATGTATAAAATACGTTGGAA
>CM055271.1:46929703-46981370 GCA_029237695.1 Conchocele bisecta | reverse complement strand
CAATTAAATTCAGTATGCGGTATGAAATAAATACATTATTTCGCCCCGACAACTTTATAGGGGCTCGCTAAAACTCGCCCTAAAGCTTTCTAAGGCTCAACCGAATATATTTTATATTCGACGGCACTAACCATATGTGTGTTCACTATATGTATATAGCATCTACATACAACACACAAATTAGCGGCACACTTAACACCAACGAGACTGAACATTTGACTTGAATGTTTCTGTTAGTTTTCATGCATGAATGGCAATTGAGTTTCCGATGCTAATTCAGGCTGTTAGTAAGTACATGTCTTTTTATTTAGTTGACGCCTCTTGCATAGTTCAGTGCGTGTACGGTGGTCGCCGGTGGTGAATGCATTTGTACTTACTAACATATTGAATAACCAGTGGAGAATTTCCGCTGTTTATTCGGTCTGTTAATACCGGTAAGTAAATGTACATGTAGATCGTTATCAGGCTGCAGGAGTGTGCTATTTGACAAGCAGCTAAATCTATCACAAATCCCATAAGCCCCATTTCTCCAGCCACAGCCACATACTTATACTGTTTGTACGAGGTGGTACCAGAAAGTTCGAGAATTAACTATATATAAAGATAACTCGTGACCTTGACCTACGTATGGTTCATCTAATTGGTAACAGTATGCCCATTGATATATATGACCCCCTCACCCATTGGCGTGCTACCCTGGGTAACGCAAGATGGACTGGACATGACCCCCTCACCCATTGGCGTGCTACCCTGGGTAACGCGAGATGGACTGGACATGACGCCCTCACTCATTGGCGTGCTACCCTGGGTAACATGAGATGGACTGGACATGACCCCCTCACCCATTGGCGTGCTACCCTGGGTAACGCGAGATGGACTGGACATGACCCCCTCATCCATTGGTGTGCTACCTTGGGTAAAGTGAGATGGACTGGACATGACCCCCTCACCCATTGGCGTGCTACCCTGGGTAACGTGAGATGGACTGGACATGACCCGCTCACCCATTGGCCTGCTACCCTGGGTAACGTGAGATTGGCTGAACAATACTCCCTCTTGCAATGGGGTACTATCGGTACTCGAGGATGGACTAGACAGGACTCCCTCACTTATTGATGTCCTACCCCCAGAAATCTGAGATGTGTCCGACATACTTGTCTGATCCATTGGTGAACCATCTTGAAATGGTTTAGACACATATTGCTCATGCATTGGAGAAACACAATGTTCAAAATTACACTCAGAGAATGAAGACATGTCAGAAATACTTCTCGTACACTCAAGCTCACTATCATGCACAGACGAAACATTGAGTTCTGAACTAGAATAGCTTTCGTTATTAATTTGTTGAAGCCTAGTATTCATGTCCTCGTGTATAGCATAAATAAGACAGCTATATTCACCGTCGCTAAACTCAGAGAACTCACTACTTATGTCATCCTGTGTAGTATCTGCGTTGCTATTTAAGTTCGTATTACTGCCCGCGTATGTCAGTGAAGTATATTCTGTATCGCTTACGTCAGAAAATTCATCGTGAGGTGTACTCGTATTGTACAGGACTGTTGATGTATTCACCACGGGCTGAGGTGAACTCATGGTGTCCGGGTCTGTTGATGTATTCACCACAGGCTGAGGTGAACTCATGGTGTCCGGGTCTGCTGATGTATTCACCACGGGCTGCGGTGAACTCATGGTGTCCGGGTCTGCTGATGTATTCACCACAGGCTGAGGTGAACTCATGGTGTCCGGGTCTGCTGATGTATTAACCACGGGCTGCGGTGAACTCATGGTGTCCGGGTCTGCTGATGTATTCACCACTGGCTGAGGTGAACTCATGGTGTCCGGGTCTGCTGATGTATTCACCACAGGCTGAGGTGAACTCATGGTGTCCGGGTCTGCTGATGTATTCACCACGGGCTGAGGTGAACTCATGGTGTCCGGGTCTGCTGATGTATTCACCACAGGCTGAGATGAACTCGTGGTGTCCGGGTCTGCTGATGTATTCACCACGGGCTGAGGTGAACTCATGGTGTCCGGGTCTGCTGATGTATTCACCACGGGCTGCGGTGAACTCATGGTGTCCGGGTCTGCTGATGTATTCACCACTGGCTGAGGTGAACTCATGGTGTCCGGGTCTGCTGATGTATTCACCACAGGCTGAGGTGAACTCATGGTGTCCGGGTCTGCTGATGTATTCACCACGGGCTGAGGTGAACTCATGGTGTCCGGGTCTGCTGATGTATTCACCACAGGCTGAGATGAACTCGTGGTGTCCGGGTCTGCTGATGTATTCACCACGGGCTGAGGTGAACTCAGGTGTCCGGGTCTGCTGATGTATTCACCACGGGCTGCGGTGAACTCATGGTGTCCGGGTCTGCTGATGTATTCACCACGGGCTGAGATGAACTCGTGGTGTCCGGGTCTGTTGATGTATTCACCACTGGCTGAGGGGAACTCATGGTGTCCGGGTCTGCTGATGTATTCACCACGGGCTGGGGTGAACTCATGGTATTCGGGACTATTGATGTATTGACCACGGGCTGAGGTGAACTCATGGTGTCCGGGTCAGCTGATGTATTCACCACAGGCTGAGGTGAACTCATAGTGTCCGAGTCTGTTGATGTATTCACCACTGGCTGAGGTGAACTCATGGTGTCCGGGTCTGCTGACAAATTAAATCAGAATTCATAAGATAAGATTTCAAATTCATAAATATCAATAAATAGTACAGAAAGGCAATAAACATTCATATTGAACTTATATGGTATCCAGACATAATGTCCATGGACAAAATTCCACAATATGAAAAGAGGACAAAATGCCGCAGTTGGATTCAAAAACATTTGTTTGTGTAATTCCAGAATTACTGAACCGATTTTCACTAAATAACTATTGTTTTCTTAGTTTTCTCATTTCCAAGATATCCAGCCACGTTTTAGTGTTAATTTCTAAAAAATGTGTTGTTTCTCGACCAGCGTCTCCAGCTCATTCACTTGTCAAAACTGTCCCACTTCAATTCAACTGTCGCAATCAATTAACGTGACGTCAACATAAAACGGGCTGCGGTATGAACTAAATACATAGTTAGTGCCTTTGAATATAAGGCTCAACTGAATATATTTTACATCCTAAGGCACTAACCATATAATTATTTACTTTATATAAAACGCTTTGTGGCATTTTGTCCACGTTTCACATTGTGGCATTATGTCCGTGGACATTATGTATGTGGACATCTTGTCTCGGATTCAACTTATGTACTTGAAAGTTATATGTCTTACAATTATGAATGAATATATTTTAATACTGAAATTAAACATGTACATGTACATACTTTGGTAACAATCGTGTTTTTACACAGTATTAACGGATACTTCAATAATATGGCAGGAGTGGTGATTACCAGTGTATTTCATTTGATTTATTTTTTTCAAATCAAGTATATGCATCAACTTAACTTACATTAGTCCGAAATTGGAGATAATCCATGATGGAGGGCAAGTTCAGAATCAAAATTCAATTAGCGAACCTGCATATCATTATAGCTACATACCATGTCTACTTCCAAAAACAATATAACCATTTTCTTTCTAAAGTGGGTATAATAACAGACAAAACAAATGATCTGTGGTAATCTTTGAACATAAAAATCAGAAAGAATACATTCAAAGTGCTGTTTCATTGTCAAGGACTGCGACAATACTGTCCCAGTTATGACATAAACACCAACTAGCACCGACTTAAGTGAAAGTCAATGTAAAGAGTATACATAAAAATAATACCAAGAAATAAATAACAAGAAACACAATGTCATAAAAAAATTATATGGTTGCAATAAAATGGATCTTACCTTCCTTCCTCTGTGTCGTCATTATCCATCCAATATGGCTAAGAAAAGTGAGTCATTAAATTTACGAGGTCATGTACCAACAAGATACAGTAGCTGGAATGAAAAGCTAATGTCAAATTATCAACTATATACATTTTCTCTGTTGTTAACCAGACCTCTCATTTTTATTGATAAACTTGTTACTTACCCTTGAAAAGTGTCTGCTAATGAAATTTAACAGCATGACATTTGCCACCATGTTGTCACCAAACTAGTCATAAAGTTCACACCAGATGTGCAACTGGCATAGTTCAAACCAGATGTGACACAGCAGCTACACATGCACCTCTCAGGGCATTTTCAAGTACTACCAGTAATTATTATAAGATGTTTCTGGAATGACATGAATACTTTAATAAAAGTATAAAATATTGATTTTCATAATTTTACTAAAAATATAATTATTTGAAAACATGGCAGATTATTGGGAATATTTGCACGGAATATTTTTTTTCTGCTCAAAAGTGAATCTATATTTTAACCACAAAATTAAATAATGCATTAAGTTTTATTCTTTGAAATGATAGTTATTGCTATTATTATGAATAACTAATTTCAGTGCAAAACTAGTCCAACTAAAGTTAGCATAGTATTGCGCCAACGATAATGGTCAACAAATTGGATATGTCAGTGCAATACTAGTCCAACTCAAGTTAGCATAGTATTGCGCCAACGATAATGGTCAAAATGAGTTTAGACTACTTTGTTTCCGACTAATTAAAGTACTAATTAATTAGCGTTGGCAACTAATTTTATCACAGAACGTGTATTTCAACCTAATTATCATAATTATGTAAAAAAAAGATTTTCTGAAGAAAAAAAAGTTAGACTAGTTTTGCCCCAAGCCCTCGATATGTATCATGTGTATAAATATTAAAGTGATTGGCAAAAGTATTGAGAAGTTAGTGTAGAATTGAGAAACGTGCACGTAGATTAGTCCCAAAGTGACAAGCAAACATTTAAAGTGGAAAAGGTCAAGGCCAAATGTCAAGGTCGAAGTACTGGGTGGTGGAGTGTGTAGGGCATGTTCATATGTATCATGTGTATAAATATTTAAGCGATTGGCAAAAGTATTGAGAAGTTAGTGTATGATTGAGAAACGTGCACGTAGATTTGTCCCAAAGTGCCAAGCAAACATTTAAAGTGGAAAAGGTCAAGGCCAAAGGTCAAGGTCGAAGTACTGGGTGGTGGAGTGTGTAGGGCATGTTCATATGTATCATGTGTATAAATATTTAAGCGATTGGCAAAAGTATTGAGAAGTTAGTGTATGATTGAGAAACGTGCACGTAGATTTGTCCCAAAGTGCCAAGCAAAACATTTAAAGTGGAAAAGGTCAAGGCCAAAGGTCAAGGTCGAAGTACTGGGTGGTGGAGTGTGTAGGGCATGTTCATATGTATCATGTGTATAAATATTTAAGTGATTGGCAAAAGTATTGAGAAGTTAGTGTATGATTGAGAAACGTGCACGTAGATTTGTCCCAAAGTGCCAAGCAAACATTTAAAGTGGAAAAGGTCAAGGCCAAAGGTCAAGGTCGAAGTACTGGGTGGTGGAGTGTGTAGGGCATGTTCATATTTATCATGTGTATAAATATTTAAGCGATTGGCAAAAGTATTGAGAAGTTAGTGTAGGATTGAGAAACGTGCACGTAGATTTGTACCAAAGTGCCAAGCAAACATTTAAAGTGGAAACGGTCAAGGCCAAAGGTCAAGGTTGAAATACTGGGTGGTGGAGTGTGTAGGGCATGTTCATATGTATCATGTGTATAAATATTTAAGCGATTGGCAAAAGTATTTGAGAAGTTAGTGTAGGATTGAGAAACGTGTACGTAGATTTGTCCCAAAGTGCCAAGCAAACATTTAAAGTGGAAAAGGTCAAGGCCAAAGGTCAAGGTCGAAGTACTGGGTGGTGGAGTGTGTAGGGCATGTTCATATGTATCATGTGTATAAATATTTAAGCGATTGGCAAAAGTATTGAGAAGTTAGTGTAGGAATGAGAAACGTGCACGTAGATTTGTACCAAAGTGCCAAGCAAACATTGAAAGTGGAAACGGTCAAGGCCAAAGGTCAAGGTCGAAATACTGGGTGGTGGAGTGTGTAGGGCATGTTCATATGTATCATGTGTATAAATATTTAAGCGATTGGCAAAAGTATTGAGAAGTTAGTGTAGGATTGAGAAACGTGCACGTAGATTTGTCCCAAAGTGCCAAGCAAACATTTAAAGTGGAAAAGGTCAGGACCAAAGGTCAAGGTCGAAGTACTGGGTGGTGGAGTGTGTAGGGCATGTTCATATGTATCATGTGTATAAATATTTAAGCGATTGGCAAAAGTATTTAGAAGTTAGTGTAGGATTGAGAAACGTGCACGTAGATTTGTCCCAAAGTGCCAAGCAAACATTTAAAGTGGAAAAGGTCAAGGTCAAAGGTCAAGGTCGAAGTACTGTGTGGTGGTATGTGTAGGGCATGTTCATATGTATCATGTGTATAAATATTTAAGCGATTGGCAAAAGTATTGAGAAGTTAGTGTATGATTGAGAAACGTGCACGTAGATTTGTCCCAAAGTGCCAAGCAAACATTTAAAGTGGAAAAGGTCAAGGCCAAAGGTCAAGGTCGAAGTACTGGGTGGTGGAGTGTGTAGGGCATGTTCATATGTATCATGTGTATTTAAGCGATTGGCAAAAGTATTGAGAAGTTAGTGTAGGATTGAGAAACGTGCACGTAGATTTGTCCCAAAGTGCCAAGCAAACATTTAAAGTGGAAAAGGTCAAGGCCAAAGGTCAAGGTCGAAGTACTGGGTGGTGGAGTGTGTAGGGCATGTTCATATGTATCATGTGTATAAATATTTAAGCGATTGGCAAAAGTATTGAGAAGTTAGTGTAGGATTGAGAAACGTGCACGTAGATTTGTACCAAAGTGCCAAGCAAACATTTAAAGTGGAAACGGTCAAGGCCAAAGGTCAAGGTCGAAATACTGGGTAGTGGAGTGTGTAGGGCATGTTCATATGTATCATGTGTATAAATATTTAAGCGATTGGCAAAAGTATTGAGAAGTTAGTGTAGGATTGAGAAACGTGCACGTAGATTTGTCCCAAAGTGCCAAGCAAACAAGGCAACATTTAAAGTGAAGAAAATGGACAGGACATAAAGGTCAGAAGATCGTAGTACTGTGGTGAGTGTAAAGTAAAATAAAGGGCATGTTCATATGTATCATGTGTATAAATATTTAAGCGATTGGCAAAAGTATTGAGAAGTTAGTGTAGGATTGAGAAACGTGCACGTAGATTTGTCCCAAAGTGCCAAGCAAACATTTAAAGTGGAAAAGGTCAAGGCAAAGGTCAAGGTCGAAGTACTGGTGATGGAGTGTGTAGGGCATGTTCATATGTATCATGTGTATAAATATTTAAGCGATTGGCAAAAGTATTTAGAAGTTAGTGTAGGATTGAGAAACGTGCACGTAGATTTGTCCCAAAGTGCCAAGCAAACATTTAAAAGTGGAAAAGGTCAAGGGCCAAAGTCAAGGTCGAAGTACTGGGTGGTGGATGTGTAGGGGCATGTTCATATGTATCATGTGTATATATAAGCGATTGGCAAAAGTATTGAGAAGTTAGTGTAGGATTGAGAAACGTGCACGTAGATTTGTCCCAAAGTGCCAAGCAAACAAATATTTAAAGTGGAAAATGTCAAGGCCAAAGGTAAAGGTCGAAGTACTGGGTGGTGGAGTGTGTAGGGCATGTTCATAGTATCATGTGTATATATTTAAGCGATTGGCAAAAGATTGAGAAGTTAGTGTAGGATTGAGAAACGTGCACGTAGATTTGTCCCAAAGTGCCAAGCAAACATTTAAAGTGGAAAAGGTCAAGGCCAAAGGTCAAGGTCGAAGTACTGGGTGGTGGAGTGTGTAGGGCATGTTCATCATGTATCATGTGTATAAATATTTAAGCGATTGGCAAAAGTATGAGAGTTAGTGTAGGATTGAGAAACGTGCACGTAGATTGTCCCAGAAGTGCCAAGCAAACATTTAAAGTGGAAAAGGTCAAGGCCAAAGGTCAAGGTCGAAGTACTGGGTGGTGGAGTGTGTAGGGCATGTTCATATGTATCATGTGTATAAATATTTAAGCGATTGGCAAAAGTATTTAGAAGTTAGTGTAGGATTGAGAAACGTGCACGTAGATTTGTCCCAAAGTGCCAAGCAAACATTTAAAGTGGAAAAGGTCAAGGCCAAAGGTCAAGGTCGAAGTACTGGTGGTGGAGTGTGTAGGGCATGTTCATATGTATCATGTGTATAAATATTTAAGCGATTGGCAAAAGTATTGAGAAGTTAGTGTAGGATTGAGAAACGTGCACGTAGATTTGTCCCAAAGTGCCAAGCAAACATTAAAGTGGAAAAGGTCAAGGCCAAAGGTCAAGGTCGAAGTACTGGGTGGTGGAGTGTGTAGGGCATGTTCATATGTATCATGTGTATTTAAGCGATTGGCAAAAGTATTGAGAAGTTAGTGTAGGATTGAGAAACGTGCACGTAGATTTGTCCAAAGTGCCAAGCAACATTTAAAGTGGAAAAGTTCAAGTGGCCAGAAGGTCAAGGTCAGAAGTACTGGGTGGTTGAGTGGTGAGGGCATGTTCATCATAAAGTATCATGTGTATATATTTAAGCGATTGGCAAAAGTATTGCAAAAGATTAGTGTAGGATTGAAAACGTGCACGTAGATTTGTACCAAAGTGCCAAGCAAACATTTAAAGTGGAAACGGTCAAGGCCAAAGGTCAAGGTCGAAATACTGGTGGTGGATGTGTAGGGCAGTTCATATGTATCATGTGTATAATATTTAAGGGTGATTGGCAAAAGTATTGAGAAGTTAGTGTAGGATTGAGAAACGTGCACGTAGATGTCCCAAAGTGCCAAGCAAACATTTAAAGTGGAAAAGGTCAAGGCCAAAGGTCAAGGGTCGAAGTACTGGTGGTGGAGTGTGAGGGCATGTTCATATGTATCGATTTATGTATAAAGTATTTAAGAGAAACGTGCACGTAATTGTCCCAAAGTGCCAAGCAAACATTAAAGTGGAAAAAGGTCAAGGCCAAAGGTCAAGGGTCGAAGTAATGGGTGGTGGACTGTGTAGGGCATGTTTCATATGTAACATTTGTATAAATAATAAGCGATTGTCAAAACTTAATTGGAAGTTATTGTAGGATTTGAAAAAGATCACGTATTTGTCCCAAAGTGCCAAGCAAACATTTAAAGTGGAAAAGGTCAAGGCCAAAGGTCAATGGTCGAAGTACTTGTGTGTGGAGGTGTAGGGCATGTTCATATGAAATCATGATGTAAATTTAAGCGATTGGCAAAAGTATTGAGAGTTAGTGTAGGATTGAGAAACGTGCACGTAGATTTGTCCCAAAGTCCCAAAGCCAAGCAAAATTAAAGTGGAAAAGGTCAAGGCCCAAAGGTCAAGGTCGAAGTACTGGGTGGTGGAAGGTGTGTAGGGCATGTTTCATATGTATCATGTGTATAAAATATTTTTTTTTTTTTTTTTTTTAAGCGATTGGCAAATTAGTATTGAGAAGTCAGTGTAGGATTGAGCAACCGGTGCACGTAGATTTGTACTTTCAAAGTGCAAAGCAAACATTTTAAAGTGGGAAACGGTCAAGGCGGCCCAAAAGGTCAAGGTCGAAATACTGGGTGGTGGAGTGTGTAGGAGCATGTTCAATATGTATCAGAATGTGTATAAATATTTAAGCGATTGGCAAAAGTATTGGAAAAGAGAAGTTAGTGTAGGATTGAGAAACGTGCACGTAGATTTGTCCCAAAGTGCCAAGCAAACATTTTAAAGTGGGAAAAGGTCAAGGCCCAAAGGAATCAAGGAGTCGAAGTACTGGGGTGGGTTGAGTGTGTAGCATTGTTCATAATGGTAATCATGTGTATAAATATTTAAGCGAATTGGCAAAAAGTATTGAGAAGTTAGTGTAGATTGAGAAACGTGCACGTAGATTTGTCCCAAAAGTGCCAAGCAAAACATTTAAAGTGGAAAAAGGTCAAGGGCCAAAGGTCAAGGTCGAAGTACTGGTGGTTGGAGTGTGTAGGGCATGTTCATATGTATCATTTTTGTGTATAAATATTTAATGCGATTGGCAAAAGTAAATAATTGAGAAGTTAGTGTATGATTGAGAAACGTGGCACGTAGATTTAAATCCCAAAGTGCCGAAGCAAAACATTTATTTAAAGTGGAAAAAGGTCAAGGCCAAGGTCAAGGTCGAAGTACTGGTGGTGGAGTATGTAGGGCATGTTTTCATATGTAATCATGTGTATAAATATTTAAGCGATTGCAAACGTATGAGAAGTTAGTGTAGGATTGAGAAACGTTGCACGTAAGATTTGTTCCCAAAGTGCCAAGCAAATCATTTAAGGTGAGGTCAAGCCAAAGGAACAATGTTCGAATTGTAATGGGTGTGGACTGTGTAG
The DNA here is from genome assembly GCA_029237695.1 of Conchocele bisecta. NCBI lineage: Eukaryota > Metazoa > Mollusca > Bivalvia > Lucinida > Thyasiridae > Conchocele > Conchocele bisecta. The sequence continues at coordinate 46,971,037 of CM055271.1, read as the reverse complement.
GGCATGTTCATTATGTATCATGTGTATACATATTTAAGCGATTGGCAAAAGTATAGAGAAGTTAGTGTTAAATAGGAAGAGGGCTTGCTTGAGAAACGAAAGCACGTAGATTTGTCCCAAAGTGCCAAGCAAACATTTAAAGTGGAAAAGGTCAAGGCCAAAAGGAATCAAGGTCGAAGTGGACTGGTGGTGGAGTGTGTAGGGCATGTTCAGATGTATCATGTGTATTTAAATAAATTTAAGCGATTGGCACAAAGTATTGAGAATTTGTTAGTGTATGATTGATTGAAACGTGCACGTAGATTTGTCCCCAAAGTGCCAAGCAAAACATATAAAGTGGATAAAAGGTCAAGGCCAAACGGTCAAGGTCGAAGTAACTGGGAGGTGGATGTGTGTAGGGCATGTTCATCATGTTCATCATGTGTATAAATATTTAAGCGATTGGCAAAAGTATTGAGAAGTTAGTGTAGGATTGAGAAACGTGCACGTAGATTTGTCCAAAGTGCCAAGCAAACATTTCAAGTGGAACAAAAGGTCAAGGCCAAAGGTCAACGGTCGAAGTACTGGGTGTCCCGGAGTGTGTAGGGCATGTTAATCATATGTATCATGTGTATAAAATATTTAAGCGATTGGCAAAAGTATTGAGAAGTTAGTGTAGAGTGAGAACGTGCACGTAGATTTGTCCCAAAGTGCAAGCAAACATTTAAAAGTGGAAACCCGGTCACGCAAAGGTCAAGGTCGAAGTACTTGGTGGTGGAGTGTGTTAGGGCATGTTCATATGTCATCATGGGTATAAATATTTAAGCGATTGGCAAAAGTATTTAGTAGTTTAGTATGGATGAGAAACGTGCACGTAGATTTGTCCCAAAGTGCCAAGCAAACATTTAAAGTGGAAAAGGTCAAGGCCAAAGGTCAAGGTCGAAGTACTGCTGGTGGAGTGTGTAGGCATGTTCATCATGTTATCATGTGTATAAATATTTAAGCGATTGGCAAAAGCAGAATTGAGAAGTTAGTGTAGGATTGAGAAACGTGCACGTAGATTTGTCCCAAAGTGCCAGCAAACATTTAAAGTGGAAAAGGTCAAGGCCAAAGGTCAAGGTCGAAGTACTGGGTGGTGGAGTGTGTAGGGCATGTTCATATGTATCATGTGTAATTTAAGCGATTGGGACAATAAGTAATTGAGAAGTTAGTGTAGGATTGAGAAACGTGCAACGTAGATTTGTCCCAAAGTGCCAAGCAAACATTTAAAGTGGAAAAGGTCAAGGCCAAAGGTCAAGGTCCAAGTACTGGGTGGTTGAGTGTGTAGGGCATGTTCATATGTATCATGTGTATAAATATTTAAGCGATTGGCAAAAGTATTGAGAAGTTAGTGTAGGATTGAGAAACGTGCACGTAGATTTGTACCAAAGTGCCAAGCAAACATTTAAAGTGGAAACGGTCAAGGCCAAAGGTCAAGGTCGAAATACTGGTGGTGGAGTGTGTAGGGCATGTTCATATGTATCATGTGTATAAATATTTAAGCGATTGGCAAAAGTATTGAGAAGTTAGTGTAGGATTGAGAAACGTGCACGTAGATTTGTCCCAAAGTGCCAAGCAAACATTTAAAGTGGAAAAGGTCAAGGCCAAAGGTCAAGGTCGAAGTACTGGGTGGTGGGAGTGTAGGTGGGCATGTTCATATGTATCATGTGTATAAATATTTAAGCGATTGGCAAAAGTATGAGAAGTTAGTGTAGGATTGAGAAACGTGCACGTAGATTGTCCCAAAGTGCCAAGCAAACATTTAAAGTGGAAAAGGTCAAGGCCAAAGGTCAAGGTCGAAGTACTGGTGGTGGAGTGTGTAGGGCATGTTCATATGTATCATGTTGTATAAATATTTAAGCGATTGGCAAAAGTATTGAGAAGTTAGTGTATGATTGAGAAACGTTGCACGTAGATTTGTCCCGCCCAAGTGCCAAGCAAACATTTAAAGTGGAAAAGGTCAAGGCCAAAGGTCAAGGTCGAAGTACTGGGTGGTGGAGTATGTAGGTCATGTTCATATGTATCATGTGTATACTAATATAAGCGATTGACAAAAGTATTGAGAAGTTAGTGTAGGAATTGAGAAACGTGCACGTAGATTTGTCCCAAAGTGCCAAAGCAAACATTTAAGGTGAAAAGGTCAAGGCCAAAGGTCAATGTCGAAGTAATGGGTGGTGGAGTGTGTTAGGGCATGTTCATATGTATTTCATGTGTATAAATATTTAAGCGATTGGCAAAAGTATTGAGAAGTTAGTGTAGGATTGAGGAAACGTGCACGTAGATTTGTCCCAAAGTGCAAGCAAACATTTAAAGTGGAAAGGTCAAGGCCAAAGGTCAAGGTCGAAGTACTGGTGGTGGAGTGTGTAGGGCATGTTCATAGTATCATGTGTATAAATATTTAAGCGGATTGGAGGCAAAAAGTATTTAGAGAAGTTAGTGTATGATTGAGAAATCGTGCACGTGATTTGTCCCAAAGTGCCAAGCAAACATTTAAAGTGGAAAAGGTCAAGAAGGCCAAAGGTCAAGGTCGAAGTACTGGGGGGTGGTGGAGTGTGTAGGGCATGTTTTCATAAGTATCATGTGTATAAAATATTTAGCGATTTGGCAAAAGTATTGAGAAGTTAGTGTGTAGGATTGAGAAACGTGCACGTAGATTTGTCCCAAAGTGCCAAGCAAACATTTAAAGTGGAAAAGGTCAAGGCCAAAGGTCAAGGTCGAAGTACTGGGTGGGTGGTGGAGTGTGTAGGGCATGTTCATATGTATCATGTGTATAAAAATATTTAAGCGATTGGCAAAAGTATTGAGAAGTTAGTGTAGGATTGAGAAACGTGCACGTAGATTTGTCCCAAAGTGCCAAGCAAACATTTAAAGTGGAAAGGTCAAGGCCAAAGGTCAAGGTCGAAGTACTGGGTGGTGGAGTGTGTAGGGCATGTTCATATGTATCATGTGTATAAATATTTAAGCGATTGGCAGTAGGTTTAGAAGTTAGTGTAGGATTGAGAAACGTGCACGTTAGAATTTGTCCCAAAGTGCCAAGCAAACATTTAAAGTGGAAAAGGTCAAGGCCAAAGGTCAAGGTCGAAGTACTGGTGGTGGAGTGTGTAGGGCATGTTCATATGTATCATGTGTATAAATATTTAAGCGATTGGCAAACGTATTGAGAAGTTAGTGTAGGATTGAGAAACGTGCACGTAGATTTGTCCCAAAGTGCCAAGCAAACATTTAAAGTGGAAAAGGTCAAGGCCAAAGGTCAAGGTCGAAGTACTGGGTGGTGGAGTGTGTAGGGCATGTTCATATGTATCATGTGTATTTAAGCGATTGGCAAAAGTATTGAGAAGTTAGTGTAGGATTGAGAAACGTGCACGTAGATTTGTCCCAAAGTGCCAAGCAAACATTTAAAGTGGAAAAGTTCAAGGCCAAAGGTCAAGGTCGAAGTACTGGGTGGTTGAGTGTGTAGGGCATGTTCATATGTATCATGTGTATAAATATTTAAGCGATTGGCAAAAGTATTGAGAAGTTAGTGTAGGATTGAGAAAACGTGCCACGTAGATTTGTACCAAAGTGCCAAGCAAACATTTAAAGTGGAAACGGTCAAGGCCAAAGGTCAAGGTCGAAATACTGGTGGTGGAGTGTGTAGGGCATGTTCATATGTATCATGTGTATAAATATTTAAGCGATTGGCAAAAAGTATTGAGAAGTTAGTGTAGGATTGAGAAACGTGCACGTAGATTTGTCCCAAAGTGCCAAGCAAACATTTAAAGTGGAAAAGGTCAAGGCCAAAGGTCAAGGTCGAAGTACTGGTGGTGGAGTGTGTAGGGCCATGTTCATATGTATCATGTGTATAAATATTTAAAGCGGATTGGCAAACGTAATTGAGAAGTTAGTGTAGGATTGAGAAACGTGCACGTAGATTTGTCCAAAGTGCCAAGCAAACATTTAAATGTGGAAAAGGTCAAGGCCAAAGGTCAAGGACGAAGTACTGGGTGGTTGGAGTGTGTAGGGCATGTTCATATGTATCATGTGTATTTAAGCGATTTGGCAAAAGTATTGAGAAGTTAGTGTAGGATTGAGAAACGTGCACGTAGATTTGTCCAAAAGTGCCAAGCAAACATTTAAAGTGGCAAAAGGTCAAGGCCAAAGGTCAAGGTTCGAAGTACTGGGTGGTTGAGTGTGTAGGGCATGTTTCATATGTATTCATGTGTATAAATATTTAAGTTTTAACGATTGGCAAAAGTATTGAGAAGTTAGTGTAGGAATTGAGAAAACGTGCACGTAGATTTGTACCAAAGTGCCAAGCAAACATTTAAATGTGGAAACGGTCAAGGCCAAAGGTCAAGGTCGAAATACTGGTGGTGAGTGATAGGGCATGTTCATATGTTATCATGTGTATAAATATTTAAGCGATTGGCAAAAGTATTGAGAAGTTAGTGTAGGATTGAGAAACGTGCACGTAGATTTGTCCCAAAGTGCCAAGCAAACATTTAAAGTGGAAAAGGTCAAGGCCAAAGGTCAAGGTCGAAGTACTGGGTGGTGGAGTGTGTAGGGCATGTCATATGTATCATGTGTATAAATATTTAAGCGATTGGCAAAGTATTGAGAAGTTAGTGTAGGATTGAGAAACGTGCACGTAGATTTGTCCCAAGTGCCAAGCAACATTTAAAGTGGAAAAGGTCAAGCCAAAGGTCAAGGTCGAAGTACTGGTGGTGGAGTGTGTAGGGCATGTTCATATGTATCATGTGTATAAATATTTAAGCGATTGGCAAAAGTATTGAGAAGTTAGTGTATGATTGAGAAACGTGCACGTAGATTTGTCCCAAAGTGCCAAGCAAACATTTAAAGTGGAAAAGGTCAAGGCCAAAGGTCAAGGTCGAAGTACTGGGTGGTGGAGTATGTAGGGCATGTTCATATGTATCATGTGTATAAATATTTAAGCGATTGACAAAAGTATTGAGAAGTTAGTGTAGGATTGAGAAACGTGCACGTAGATTTGTCCCAAAGTGCCAAGCAAACATTTAAGGTGAAAAGGTCAAGGCCAAAGGTCAATGTCGAAGTAATGGGTGGTGGAGTGTGTAGGGCATGTTCATATGTATCATGTGTATAAATATTTAAGCGATTGGCAAAAGTATTGAGAAGTTAGTGTAGGATTGAGAAACGTGCACGTAGATTTGTCCCAAAGTGCCAAGCAAACATTTAAAGTGGAAAAGGTCAAGGCCAAAGGTCAAGGTCGAAGTACTGGTGGTGGAGTGTGTAGGGCATGTTCATATGTATCATGTGTATAAATATTTAAGCGATTGGCAAAAGTATTGAGAAGTTAGATGTATGATTGAGAAACGTGCACGTAGATTTGTCCCAAAGTGCCAAGCAAACATTTAAAGTGGAAAAGGTCAAGGCCAAAGGTCAAGGTCGAAGTACTGGGTGGTGGAGTGTGTAGGGCATGTTCATATGTATCATGTGTATAAATATTTAAGCGATTGACAAAAGTATTGAGAAGTTAGTAGGATGGATTGATGAAAACGTGCACGTAGATTTGTCCCAAGTGCCAAGCAAACAAAAATTTAAGGTGAAAAGGTCAAGGCCAAAGGTCAATGTCGAAGTAATGGGTGGTGGAGTGTGTAGGCATGTTCATATGTATCATGTGTATTTAAATTATTTAAGCGATTTGGCAAAAGTATTGAGAAGTTAGTGTAGGATGAGAAACGTGCACGTAGATTTGTCCCCAAAGTGCCAAGCAAACATTTAAGTGGAAAAGGTCAAGGCCAAAGGTCAAGGTCGAAGTACTGGGTGGTGGAGTGTGTAGGGCATGTTCATATGTATCATGTGTATAAATATTTAAGCGATTGACAAAAGTATTGAGAAGTTAGTGTAGGATTGAGAAACGTGCACGTAGATTTGTCCCAAAGTGCCAAGCAAACATTTAGGTGAAAAGGTCAAGGGCCAAAGGTCAATGTCGAAAGTAATGGGTGGGGGTGGGTGTGTAGGGCATGTTCATAATGTATCATGTGTATAAATATTTAAGCGATGGCAAAAGTATGAGAAGTTAGTGTAGGATTGAGAAACGTGCACGTAGATTTGTCCCAAAAAAGTGCCAGCAAACATTTAAGTGGAAAAGGTCAAGGCCAAGGTCAAGGTCGAAGTACTGGGTGGTGGAGTGTGTAGGGCTTGTTCATATGTATCATGTGTATAAATATTTAAGCGATTGGCAAAAGTATTGAGAAGTTAGTGTAGGATTGAGAAACGTGCACGTAGATTTGTCCCAAAGTGCCAAGCAAACATTTAAAGTGGAAAAGGTCAAGGCCAAAGGACAAGGTCGAAGTACTGGGTGGTGTAGTGTGTAGGGCATGTTCATATGTATCATGTGTATAAATATTTAAGCGATTGGCAAAAGTATTGAGAAGTTAGTGTAGGATTGAGAAACGTGCACGTAGATTTGTCCCAAAGTGCCAAGCAAACATTTAAAGTGGAAAAGGTCAAGGCCAAAGGTCAAGGTCGAAGTACTTGGTGATGGAGTGTGTAGGGCATGTTCATATGTATAAATATTTAAGCGATTGGCAAAAGTATTCAGAAGTTAGTGTAGGATTGAGAAACGTGCACGTAGATTTGCACCAAAGTGCCAAGCAAACATTTAAAGTGGAAAAGGTCAAGGCCAAAGGTCAAGGTCGAATTACTGGGGTGTGGAGTGTGTAAGGCATGTTCATATGTATCACGTGTATAAATATTGACATAATATGTGAAGCCATGTAGAAGTTACTAAAGAATATGGTAATATCGGGACGTACGGACGGACGGACGGACGCCGGTAACACTATATGCCCCCGTACCTTTCGGTAGCGGGGGCATAAAAAGTATACTTTGCAATGTTGGTGAAATAGGCCACTGTTGCAAGGCGCAAGAAATTTGCACCGGTTACTAGACGAAAAATGTGTTTACGCCAGGAAACCAGTGTATTTTTTGACGTGAAACATTTTACGCTGGCACCGAGAGCAGCACATGAGACATTAAAATACAAGAATTCCGCCACGGAAGCGGTGTTGCGCCTGCCGAGGCATTTGACCATAACATGATAAGTACATGTAGGCATCACAAAATCCATCAGAGAAGTGATTGCTTTAAACACGAAAATGGTCAAGGTTGAAGAAGCTTTTTGACATAAAAAAATGGCTAAGTGTTTCCACAACCATCATGACCATGTGAAGGTCAAAAAGGTCAAGGTCATGTTAATGGCGGCATGCGTGTTCCAAATGCTCACATGTATCCAACTATTGAAGTAATCCATCAAGTAATATTAATGTTATACGATGAGGATTTTTTATTTGTTTATTGGTGTTTAACAGCCTATCAACAGCTACGGTCATTTAAGGCCGGACCAACGGTTTTGATCCTGTATTTAACATTTATACGATGATGAAGAAACTTGTACAAACTTTTTGACACAAAAAAATGTTTGTGTTTCTGCAAAAATGTGAACGTACAAACGGTCAAGGTCATGTTAATGAGGGCATGAGTCTGTTACAAATGCTCACATGTATCGAGTGTCCAAGTGTTGAAGCAATCCGTCAATTAATATTAAATGTATAGATCATGATGAAGAAGCAGGCCTGACAAAATCTGAATCGGTAAGTATAATACTATGGTGTCAAATAACAGCATTTCAATAATTGTCAATATACAATGGTATAGCATCTCTATACAACACACACATTAGTGGAGTATTTCCGCTGTTTATTCGGTCTATTAATACCAGTAAGTACATGTATGTCTATTAATGTGACCCCTCTTCTACAGTTCTGTGAACCTTTCTGTGTGTCCGGAGACTGGAATTCCGCGAGAAGGCCATGCTACACACATCACACCTGAATGGTTTACCTCCAGAATGGACTCGCAGGTGAGTCACCAAGGTACACCTCATTGTGAAACACTTGCTGCAGATCGAACATTTGTGTGACTGAACCCCATTGCGCTTCCCAATACGATTACGAATGTGACTTTTCAGTGTGAATTTCCTGTGAAACAGCTCATTTTCATGGTGTTTAGATTGATTTGATTTATTGGTGTTTAACGGCCTATCAACATGGTGTTTAGTGTGCACATGAGTCGCCATGTGGTCCTTAAGTCTATGTGGGTAAGAAAACCCTTTCCCGCAAACATTGCACACATGCTGCCGAATAGCCCCAGAATGATGCAGTACATGATAGGAGAGGTAGCGTTTTACCATGTATGATTTTCCACAAATATGACATTTGTGCAATCGTGGTCGATTTTGGTTGTGTGTTTTCATGTGTGATTTGAGGTTGGCCTTTAGCGAGAATGTTTTCTGGCAAGTAGTACAACTGTGGGGACGGTCGCAGGTGTGCACGTTTTTGTGGTCGAATAAATGGCTTCGTTCGGTGAACTTTTTACTGCAGACATCACAGGAGTATAGCCGTTCTTCTGAATGTGTCCACAGATGTCTGACCAGAACAGCTTTCCGTGAGAAACCTTTCCCGCAAACATCACAGGTATGCTGTTTAACTGTGCTGCCAGAATGTGTCAACATGTGTCGGTGAAGGTTACCCTTGTCGGCGAATGGTCTGCCACACAGACTGCAGACATGTGGCTTGTGGCCACTGTGTAGGTTCATGTGTGACTGGAGGGAACTCTTGGCTGAGAACCCTTTGTCACACACTGGACATGTGAACGGTGCCTCACCAGTGTGTATGTACATGTGTGCAGCAAGATGGTGTTTCTCCGAGTACCGTTTGTCACAGATAGCGCAGCGATGGGGTTGTTCTCCTGTGTGAATGAGCTTATGGCGGCAGAGCGCGAAATTAGCGGTGAACGTTCTCTCGCAGCTGTCACAGGGATAACGCTTACGGTTGTCGGAATGGGTTTTCTCATGGGCGTGCAGGTTGCTTCTGTCAGCGAATGGCCGACCGCATACATGACACGTGTATGCCTTTTGTCCACTGTGGACGGACATGTGTCTTTCCAGAAAGCGTTTTTCTGTAAATCTCTTGTTGCATAATGTGCAAGGATGGGGCTTTACACCACTGTGGGAGAACATGTGAGCTTTCAAACGTTGCTTTTCACTAAATGATTTACCACATTCGTAACAAGGGTGCGGTTTCTGTTCGCTATGTACCCACATATGACTCCGAAGAATAGACATTGAGTAGAAGCATTTTCCACACGTCACACAGGCATGTGGCTTTTCCCGTGGTGTGTGAACTCTCATATGACGGCTGAGATTACTTTGATCAGCAAACTGCCGATCACATTCAACACATTTATATGGTTTTTCTGCATTGTGAGTTGTCAAATGTTTGTTAAGAACAGATTTGGTTGTAAACTTGTTATCACAGACGGTGCAATGGTGTGGAAGTTCTCTAGAGTGTGAGAGGATATGGACGTTAAGCCTGTGTTTTTCGGAATATGATTTACCGCATGTTTCGCAGCTGTATCGTGTAGCTCCATTATGTATCGACATGTGACGGCGCAGACTAAAGTCAGTAGCAAATGAGTTTCCACATAATGTACACATACACTGGCCTTCCGTTGCAGTATGAATCTTCAGATGGGCTTTCATATTACTATAATCATTAAACAACTTAGCACACACATTACAAGAGTATGGTTTAGCTCCGCTATGTATCACCATATGTCTCGTGAGTGCGCATTTCAAAGCGAATGACTTATCACACACAGTACAGTGATGTGGCCGTTGTCCTGTATGAGAGAGTATATGAACATTAAGCTGATTTTTATGTGTAAACGCTTTGTTGCACACGTCACACTGGTATGGTTTTAATCCAGTGTGCGTCTCCATATGACGCTGAAGAACATAGGAAGTGGAAAAAGATTTGCCACACACCGTACACAGATGAAGATTTTCCCTTTTTGTATGAATCTTTGTATGATTCCTCATGTTACTGATGTCAGTAAATGCCTTACCACACACATTACATATATGTGGCTTTTCTCCAGTGTGTATGTTCTTGTGTTTATCGAGTGACGATTTGAACCTAAACAACTTATTACACTCCGTGCATGTGTAAGATTTGATAACGCCAGTGTGTGTGCGTTTATGGAGGTTGAGCGCGCTAACATCAGAGTATGTTTTGTCACACTGGTCACACGGATACCTTACCCCAGTGTGTGTTAACATGTGGCGCCGGAGACTGAATGTCCGGAAAAAAGACTTTCCACACTCGGTACATTTCTGTTTATTTTCCATCTTTAGATGAATGTTCATATGACGGCCTAGGTTACTTCTGTCGCCAAACGGCCGATCACAGACACTGCACTTAAACACCTTCAAGTTACTTCTAGGGTGGATCTCCATTTGTTTATTCATCTTGTCAGTAAACGTCTCTGCACACAATCTACATTTAAAAAGCCATTTCTTATTGTGGGATAACATATGTTCTTGAAGCATATACCTTTGCAAGTAGGACTTGTCACATACATTACAGCGATGTGATACTCCAGCATGGGTCCACATATGCCGGCGTAGAGGGCGACACTAGTGGAGAAACATTTCCTGCATTCAGTACAAGTGTGAAGTTAATCCCCTCTATGGACTCCAAGGCGCATGATCATGTGGTACTAACAACAACAACAAGTACTGAAACTTCCAGAATCCATCTGATTCAAAGTACGTATTCTTTTATAGTGTCCTTATTACGTAACGGATTTTGATGAAATATGGCCCATCAAACACGTCTTGTTAAGCTGCATTTGGTGGTCTCTGTATTTTCGGCCAAACTTCTATCGTTTTTGCAAAAACGACATAAGTCTGTGCCCAACTCCCTGGACCACTAAATGCAGCTCATGAAGACGCATTTGCTGCGCCATATTTCATCAAAATCCGTTGCATATTAAGGAAATTATCAAATAATATTTACTTTTGAGTGGGCGACGTTGTTGTTGTTGTAACCACGTGATCATGCACCTTGGGCTCAGGCATGCTGCTTTGAATTTCCTTTCAGCTTAAACGATTTGTTGCACGCATCACAACTGTAGGAACGAGTTTCGGTTTTAAGTGAAAAGCGTTTGCTGTCAATGTTCTCTTTTCCTCGACCAATGTTTTTGTGTACTTGTATAGGGATATGAAAAGTATTTGCAAAGCGAACGCATTTACAATGTACTTGTGCAGAAAAGCTGGTTGTTTGCCCGGATTTTCAACAGTTCTGTTTAATACCTGAAATGAAAGGAATGAGATATAGTATGACAACATGACCGATGTCTGATGATCTGTGTTTTCAAACTGTGTAGATCCGCATTTGCTCTGAACATTTCGCCACCCTTTGACATCATTATACATGTATGTGAGGATTGTTTGTATATATATATATATATATAGATAGATAGATGTAATGCAGGGTAATATATTGTAATTAGAGTTATGACATATGTACTCAGAACTACCAGGAAATGAATGTGTTTCGATTTTAAGAAGATAATGCAGCTTGGTATGATGTTTTGGCAACTAGAAGATTTATGTAAAAAAAAATCCACCTGAAACAGCAGTGTATCAGTGTGGTTGAATTCATGCGATCATGTGGCCATTGTAGGAAAATCGTACAATGGCGATTAACTGAATTGGAGATTGACAACTCAATTAATATTGAGAATACATGCAGGCACATTTGAATTGTGTTGTACATTGTTTAGCAAAGGTGTTTCATGTATATACAAACAATAATTGAATGTCCAAGACACGATAAAAGCACCTGCTCTAATATCCTGGACTGCTCATAATTCGAGGTTCTAACGATCTTAAACAATGTGTGTATTAAATAATGGAGTTGAAACATAGAACAACAATTAACCTGCAATTAAAAACCAATGTTCTGTTTGTATAAATAAATTTACTGGCTTCAAAAGCATGGAAAAATGCGAATGTTTACATGTAAACATGCGTGTCTGGAAATGGATGCCATCACTGACAGCCGACAAAGGTCGAGACCTCTGACCCTGTGACGTCACAAGCACTTCTGGTGCAGGTGCTCAGTTGGAAAACAACACAAATTGCATTATGTACCATTGCTTTCAGGGGTCACGATGCATATATGGTTTCCAACTGAAATGATTAGACAAACGATTGCCAACTTGGAAAATATAACTTGCTAGATTAACCCTTTGAACTCGAAATTATGCAAACAGTGCAGATCCAGATGAGCCGGCTCGTAACGAGCCGTCTCATCAGGATCTGCACTTTTTGAAAGTAATTTTCATATTTTTGAGAACAAAATATACCCCTTTTCATTTTGTGATGGTTGGATTGGTTGCAAAATTAACATATCAATATCCATTCCAGTTACTTAGGGGTCAAAGGGTTAAACAAATTAAACATTATGAAGATTAAACATAAATTGGATATGCACAGCATACATAGTTCAATAGTTTATTGCATACACATTATTCTCCTGAACAGCAAAGCAGAAAATTGAAACAGGTTTCTAAAAAGAAATGACTCACTATGGCGAAATGTGGTGGATGTGGAGGGGTGGTGCTTAAATAGTTTGTGACCAGTGTATCTCCGGAGCAGTTTCCACATATATGTTGTGAAATGTGCATGCCTGTTGTATTGATGGATCTAACAGAAACTTTACAACTTTATTAGACTGTCAGTCAAATGGGAAATGCACTAGTAAAAATCGTCACAGATAGTCAAATATTTTCCAAATATAATGTTTAAAGTGGTAATGTCTATTTTTAGAGCAAGACATTTCAATCCCTTCTGCATGTGGTAAATGTCCACAATGTGAATATAAAAAAAGACCAGATTGCCTATTTATCCCGTCAACACAGTGCGCATGTGCCGTGAAACACGGTGCCGTGAAACATTTTTGATATCCAGTCAATACTATTTTTGCATTTTACAGCCATTTGTAGGTTTTGACGGGATAAATAGAATAGTAGGTTAGTGCCGTGAATGGGAAAAAATATCTGGCGCGGCACGGAAACACGGAAACAGAGCCTCGCCCATCCCGTTTCCTGAGCCTTGCCAGATATGTTTTCCCATTCACGGCACTAACCTACTATTCTCTAAATCTACAGATAAATGGAAGCCATGGATTGATGTGGATGAACTTAAAAGTGTCAATTTAAAAAAAGTAGGATAAGGTGGGGACTATGAAAATCCATATCCCTAAATGCCTAAATTCTTAGTGCCTTTCTACCTACAAATATTATGTGACCTCCATTGATAAATATGTAAACAACATACGGGTTCAAGCTGACTCATTTATGCGTACCTTTTCCTATCGAAAGCCAGATTTTAATGGAGGGGGTTAATGGGATTAGTGGAAAACACAAAATTTAGATGTGTTCTGTTGTTTGGTAATGTATTAGACCTGTTTAAATCGCATTTTTCTAACTTGGCAATTGTGACCTTTCATCTGGCTTCGGTTGAACGCAAAAGTGGAATGGAAGTGACATAACACATAAATCTCACTATGGAACGAGAAAATAAAAATGGCCTCGAATGTTTGCGGCTCTCAAAGTTAGAGGGTCGTATGATACTGGGTCGAGTTGTCCAAGGCCGGCAAGGGGCGAGTTGACAATTAGTCTCAAGTCTACAGGGGGTCATACCAGTTATCCAGACAATCAGTTTATCGGACAAATGAAAATACCTGTAAATTAAACGCATTCATTTGATCCGATTTTGCAACGAACACATCTAAGTCACTCAGGTGCTGTTTCCATGCCAGTGTGAAGAATATATCGCCAAGGTAAACATTTTAGTAAAATTGCTGAAAACATTCCTCAACTCCGTCCACAAGTTGTTTACAATGTCAAAAGTCGCGCGGGGGCTTCCAATCGAGTGCGCCCATTATGTCATTTCAGAGTTGTTCTATAAATACAATAAATTCTATAAATATGATGTTTTCCAAGAAGCGAAAGGTGATTGTTTTTTCTGCAAAACTACACAATGCTGTTTACACTGGTTTTCAGGCGATAAAATTATGATTTTAAGGTGAGAATACAAGTTATAAGATGGTTATACATTTGTCCGGATAACTGATTGTCAATGTTAATTTTGGGGCAATCTTATAACTGATGATCTGACACAATTTTAAGTGAGAAAGATGGCACAGTTTGCTAAATAGTTTGCATGCGTTAAGAAAGCAAAAACCAACGATTGTTCTGTGAAAATGTTATGCCCGTTGCTGCTATTTTAAGAAAAATATCGTAAAAAAATAATTGCCATTTTTGTCAGATAATCTAGAGGATGTACAGGGATCCTCCAGATTATCGGACAAAAATAGCAGTTTTTTTACGATATTTTTCTTAAAATAGCAGCTATGGGCATACTATTTTCACAGAACAATCCTCGGTTCTTGCTGTCTCAATGCATGTAAACTATTTAGCAAAATATGCCATCTTTCTCACTTAAAATTGGGTCAGATCATCAGTAGTAAAATAGCCCCAAAATTAACATCGACAATCAGTTATCCAGACAAACGCATAGACTAATCGTCTTATAACTTCTATTCTCATGTTGAAATCATAATTGTATCGCCTGTAAACCAGTGTAAACAGCATTGTGTATTTCTGCAGAAAAATCAGTTACCCTTCGTTTCTTGGAAGACACCGTATTTATAGAATGTATTGTATTTATAGAACAATGACGTAATTGGACGCACTCGATCAAGCCCCCGCGTGACTTTTGTCATTGTAATCAAATTGTGGACAGAGTTAGGGAGAATGTGTTCAGCAAATTTTACTAAAATGTTTACCATGCCGACATATTATTCACACTGGCATGGAAACAGCATGCACATGTGTGACTTAGATGCATTCGTTGCAAAATCGGATCAAAATAATGCGCTTAATTAACATGATTAACAGGTATTTTCATTTGTCCGATAAACTGATTGTCCGGATAATTGGTACGACCCCTGTACAGTTAGACATAGCACTATGGCTTTCACTACCGTTACATCTATAGCAAATAAAATAATAAATGAAAAAAGTCAGATAATGAAAAATAGAAGTTAAACATGATATAGAGACATGTTAGTCTACTGTACAGTATGTATGGTTCAGAGCAGATTAATGACGCATTTTTAAAGAAATTAAATCATAAATGACAAAAACAGTAATCTAAAACATAGCGTGTCACAACAATAACGGCATATTTACTTATTATCAGTTTATCTTTATAAAAGGCGAACTAGTTTAAAGTTTAGTTCTTTGTTTATTTTATTTTCTGTTGTTATTGTTGTTGTTGTTGTCGTTGAGCTTCCCGCGCTGATTTTTCGCGGCACCGTATTAAAATACGTTGTACAATGTCATGTAGTTGTGGTCTTAAAAGTATTAAAAACGTATTAAGAATATATTTAAAGTTTGTAAGATATTGTGCACGTAATTCTAAACAACTGTACATATATACACACATTTGCACTGGCTATGAGTTTTATCACAACTTTTTACATTTAAAATATTTAATTTCTCATATCTGTAGAACTGTAGGCATAGTAGGTATCATCATGTAGCTTGTAGGACACAGTCAACTTATGAATAATACAGACGGTAAACCAGTCCTGGTACAGCTTAGCAACAAGGAGTAAATTCTCAGGACAACGGCATTGATTGTTATTATTATGACAGAGAGATAAATAAAATAGATGCTACAGGAAAGGTATGTCTGTGCCAAACATTTTATTATATTATTTGCATGCTCTACACATGCAGGTTAAATTTTTCTGTATGCGACTTGATGTGGGGGTGAGATGGAGATTTCGAAAGTGAAAGTAGACGGTTCCGTCAAAAAAGGGGAAATAACTCATGAAAATCAACCTGCATGACCCCGTGTTTGGCATGGATCTAGAACCGGCTTAGGTCACTGACTCCAGGAATGGAAGTAACAAAATTGATTTTGTCGCAGGTAGTTTGTGATTGTCATGTTTGTGTGAATGTGGGTCTATGGGAAATCATTGGTTGTCCGTTTCCTACCTATGACACTGTTTTTTCTACAGGCTGTCTCCAATGGTACCAGTTGTATCTTTTGTATTGCCCGATCACGTCTTCCGGCATTCGCTATCATTTCATGACAATATTCTACGCAACAAAAAATGTCGAAAATCGTCAAAATGAGAAAAAATAATCCTTCTAATAATGGAAAAGGGGCAGATAATTTGGTTTCCCATAAGCATAATATGGCAAATTTCTCAAAGAAGTACCACTTTTCAGCTATGGGACATTGCTAGAATGTTAGTTGAAGTGATGGTATCAAGCAAAATGTCTGCTTCAGGAAATTTGGCAAATTCTGTCAGAAGAAACCAATTACCGTATTTACCATAGTAGTTTTTTACTTATCGGAAACTGTTTTTTTGGCAAAAATCTTCCAATTTTTGCTTATCCAGTGCAACTTTTGGGTAATTTATTTGCTACATTTGTATAGATAGCCTGTGTATAATGTTTTCTGGACCAATTGAATCAATTTGTAATACTGAAATGAATGTTGCCTGTGTGTGAAACCAAATGTTACTCAATAAACTTGAATTTTGTAGGTTGGCTGTGAATTTTGACCATTATTGCATAACATTTGTTACAGGAAATAGCAAAACCAATCAGTTGTGTGGAACAGTGTTTGACTCAATGAGTAAGTGTCATTGCGTAAAGCATTTATGCAGTTATTCGTATAACAGGGCATCATTAGTGGACCAACGGAAATCATGAAATCGAAATTAAATCTTCTAAGCTGGTTTGAGGGTTGTCGCGAAATACTAAATATGTCGCGACTCCGCACTGTACTGACCCAATCAATGCGAAAACATATTTCGATGAAAGTTAATGAATACTTGTTATAATTAATACAAAATCAGAAAAATATCTCCTTCTATAGGACACAGTCAACTTATGAATAATACAGACGGTAAACCAGTCCTGGTACAGCTTAGCAACAAGGAGTAAATTCTCAGGACAACAACGGCATTGTTATTATATTATGACAGAGAGATAAATAAAATAGATGAGCTACAGGAAAGGTATGTCTGTGCCAAACATTTTATTATATTATTTGCATGCTCTACACATGCAGGTTAAATTTTTCTGTATGCGACTTGATGTGGGGGTGAGATGGAGATTTCGAAAGTGAAAGTAGACGGTTCCGTCAAAAAAGGGGAAATAACTCATGAAAATCAACCTGCATGACCCCGTGTTTGGCATGGATCTAGAACCGGCTTAGGTCACTGACTCCAGGAATGGAAGTAACAAAATTGATTTTGTCGCAGGTAGTTTGTGATTGTCATGTTTGTGTGAATGTGGGTCTATGGGAAATCAATTGGTTGTCCGTTTCCTGTAGGTATCATCATGTAGCTTGTTGTTGTTGTTGTTGTCGTTGAGCTTCCCGCGCTGATTTTTCGCGGCACCGTATTAAAATACGTTGTACAATGTCATGTAGTTGTGGTCTTAAAAGTATTAAAAACGTATTAAGAATATATTTAAAGTTTGTAAGATATTGTGCACGTAATTCTAAACAACTGTACATATATACACACATTTGCACTGGCTATGAGTTTTATCACAACTTTTTACATTTAAAATATTTAATTTCTCATATCTTAGAACTGTAGGCATAGTAGGTATCATCATGTAGCTTGTAGGTATCATCATGTAGCTTATAGTGGTGGGTGAGCTGGTTTCCGTGGAGACGATTTATTCTTTCAGCGGATGTATCCTTTGGTCGCTCCATATATATTGGAAAGTTCGATGTTGCAGTCACTGGTCCCACATTTGTTACTACAGCATTTTATCTTGTTTATTTATCAATTAACCACTACTAATTTAGATACCTAGCCTCTGTGTGCCTATAGTCTAAAGGAATGAACAGTTAAAAGCAATTAAGATATTTAGTTTAAGAGTAAAATACAATGTATGTTACATTGCAGTCGTTAGTCACTTGTACATATTCACAGTGTTCCAGGCTTTACTGTAAAGTGTATAATATCGTAGTGTTAAAATATTGATAAAAAGCACTACAAGGTATTCTAGATCCTTGAATATCACATATTCCACCGCACATATCCGACCCATTAACCCCATTAAGATTAAAATACGACGTATGTCACAGTGCAAGCAATTGTCACTAGTAACCATTCACCGCTATCCAGCTTCATGATAAGTATGAGTCTACGATGTTAAGATATATATATTTAAGATCCCAGTATCGTATGTAGCATTTCCCATCACATATGCAACCAACTATCCCCAGTTTCGTTTCATTTACATTAAAACTCAATATAAGATATTTGTTTAGTTTATCCACTTAAATGTGCAGAGGCACAAGGTCGTCTATAATTAGGAGATATTTAAAACTAAAATAATTATGAATAACGAAATAAGAGAAACCCATCTTACATGAATATGGAGATGAATATTCATCTATGTAGATAGCGCTGCATTATAATGCTGCTACCTTAAGTGTTACACTGTGTTACCATGGTTACCGTTAATCAGTCCCTAGCCAATGACAACACCTGATTTCAGTATCTGGGATACCAAATAACAGTAAGATCATATCATAAAAGTACAAGTTCTAAGAATCAGATTATCACGACATAAATGAGATTCCTGCATATCAGGTTTTAAGTTCACCAACCATATGAGGGCAATAGTCCTCATTTCAATACTATGTATATTTTAAACGTTCAAAGTTAATTTGAGGTGTTCTTCTATGATTATTTCCCAGAATCGCACACTCCTGCAGCCGCATTGAACCTTCCAGACAGGCACCCGCCCCCACCCCTGCACACCCCCATTAACGATATAAGCCAGTTACATGTTCTAAAAACATTATGTTGGGATGAACTAACACAGAAAAGACCAAGGCAGGCCGACCGGGCGATGGCGGTCCAGGACTAGAGGTACCAAAGCGCAGCGACACCCGCCGGCTCTTGCAGATTTTCGAAACTCGAGACCACAGTCCCTAAACTTCTTAAGGGGCTGCGGGTCTCGTGCGTAGCTGCAAGGCGAACCGACACACATGTCGCCGCAACCCCGGCCCCATTCCATCACCGCCATCGCCCTGCAGACCCAATTTATGTATGTAGCAACAGTAGCATAAATAGTGACCCACAGCTCCCGATCCAGGCATAAGGCGCCTCACCCCCATGACTCCCAAGACACACCGTGCCCCACACAAAGCCACCCGCTGCAATCCGTAGCAAGTGGTCGGGCCAGACAACTGTATAGCACAAGGCCGTCATCATGAGAATTGCAGGCTAGTCCGACCACCCACCCCGGGCCACAGCAGGCATCCCGGCATACAACACGGCACACCCAGACCGCCAAAGAAAGCAGTTCACATCACACCTCTAGATCAGGCAGCTCTAACTAATGCTATGATCTTCTAAATATGTATGTTATCAGTTTATAATCATATAAAATTTGTACGTGTTGAAAGTTAACAGGATTACATGTATGTTATGAATGTCTAAGTCTAATAAGAGACAATAACCACCCTACTACCCCCTAATATTATTCTACAAGTCACTGGCATTACCATGCTTTCTACACGGTTTACATATTGTTGTGGTAATGTAAATACAGGCACGTAATAATAGCCCGGCCAATGGTTATGGCTTCGGGGATGATAAGACAAGAGCACATTGCAATAGATACCGGAAACCAAAGCTCATGTTAAGGTGCGTAACTCTCCAGAGCAAATCCTCAATCCCCCACTCAAATGACAAGCCCCGAGTGCCCTAGAATCAGCCGACAAAGACGACTCCAGCGGACCCACAGCCAGTCGAGAAGGGACAAGAAAAGCACACCCTGAATTTATCAAATTACGCACCCCAAGCAGAGCCCCGTTGCGGCCACATGAACATGTATACATGTATTATCAACATCAATTATTTACGGCGTCTTGTAATTCTCTTTCCATCTCTCTTCAGTTGCAGTAAGGACATTCTCCTCTGATGTAGGGCGAAAACACATTCTCTGGTCGTCAATTCCAGGGCATGGAACATGTCTTGATTGACAGTTAGCAGCACATTGAGCGAAGGCAACGATGGATCCAGGCAAAGTGCAGTTAGTAGGTCCGGGGTAAGAATTATGTACTCTACTAATGATCCTGTTTTCTGACTGCAGAATCTTTCGGATCTTGTTCAGGTGGGGCTGCCTCTCTTCTGCAAGTGCCGGGCACACCGCAATGAAGTGTTCCGTTGATTCGTTTTCTAATCCACACATCAGGCAGATGGCCGAATCTGTAGATTTACCAGTATTTCGACCTTGTCTTCTGCAGGACATAGCTGCCTGTTATTACTTTGGCTTTTATATCTCGCCCTTTTGATGTCTCGGTCATTATTTCTAGCTGTTCTCCATACAGTGTGTGCTACACCAACTTCTACTTTCCCTACGTTGATGTACCTCAGATAATCCTTCGTTGTGATGTTCTCTCTCAGGTTTTTTATCCATATACTCTCTACATTTGTGCGCACTATCTCTTCCAGCTATCTTTACTTGGCAAGTCATTCATAAGTTCATACACACTAGGTAGGTGGTACTTGTGAAGCAGGTGGCGTAAGTCAACACACCAACTATGCTCACTCTCCATATCCTTGATGGCAAACTGCCGCTCTGCGATTTCCCTTTCGACTGTTGTTTCTCCTGCCAATATTACTCGTAATAGAAGCAATTTCTTCTTTTCCATCATAACCGGAAGGGGAAGTACCCCAGACATAGCGTATACGGCAACATCAGAGCAGTTCATCGGGAGAGCTTGAGCTTGAATATTTTTCAGGAATTTTTTTCTGGTAACCCTCCAGCTTCCCGATATCTGTATGGCTTCCGACTATAGTCTCCAATCCATACATCAACCTAGGTAGTATGTACTGGTTATATATGTCAAATCCTATTGATGGGCTCAGACCCGAGTTTCCGTGTAATCCTGCTCCTATGAGTGCATAGCTCGTAGTTCTGGCCAGTTTCACTCTCCTATCAACATCTACACTGTTTTTATTTGTTCTTGTCATTCCGAGGTGAGTGACGTCCTTAACTATCTCTACTAGGCTACCGCCTACTTCTATTCTCTGTGTGTTCTTAGCACCATTCCATATCACGGTGGCGCTCTTAGTCGGGTTTATGTTGTATCGATGGTCGTGGAGAATTGTTGGACCTTATTCGCCATTTGTTGCAGGTCACTCCGTGTATGGGATATCAGTGCCACATCATCGGCTACGGTAATATGTGGGATAGGTATGCTTCCTAAAGCGGCTCCTTTGCAGTTTGTCTCTAAGGACAGTAACAATGGTTGTTGTATCTCTTATAATGAACTGCGGACAGCACACCGCCCTGCCTGACACCCTGATCTATGGGAATTTGGCTGGAAACGTCACCACTCCATTTTACCATGCTTTTCATATCACCGTACATTTCTTTCAATAACAGCCACATTTCTCCACCAACGCCATCAAGAAATATTCGTCTTAGTAGAATGTCGTGATTCACAACATCGAAGGCTTTCTGTGCATCCAATGTTGTCACAAACAAGGCTGTCTTGTTATCTGAAGCTTCTGCGATCAGCTCTGTCAGTATAAACGCTGAATTTGTAGATGACGACTGTTTCGTGAACCCCTTCTGGAGTTTTGATTGTGTACATTCAAGCTTTACATTCAGACGTTGTGAAATTACCTTTTCTGTGACTTTTAATAAGACTGGTGTTACGGTGATTCCTCTGTAGTTTGTTGGGATATCCTTCGGTCCTTTCTTGTGCACTGGGGTGACTAGCCCCTCCTTAAGGGCAGGTGGCACCTTTCCAGACTTAAACAGCTGATTCACAAGGTACTTCACAGCTTCTGTGACTACTTCTCCACCCTTCTTCAGGTGTTCCGCGGTGAGACATAGTGTATCCATAGCTTTGTTGTTATTCAGCGATGCAATTGCGTTCCTAATTTGTTCAGAGGTTGCAGGTTCAATAGGTGCATCTAGTCTTCTACAGTAGTCTTCTATGATCTGGATGTCATCTTTCGATGCGGCTAAGAAAGGGTCATTATAGTCGCTGGAATGTTTGGTCGATCCAAGTTCGTGGAAATACTCCTGCCATGCCTGCAGTATGTCCTCTGGTTCAGTCCACACTTGGTCATTATACTTCAGTTTCGATGTAGCAGTTCCTGTATTGCTTCTTTGTAGTCTTATTACTTTGTGGAATGTACTGGGGTCATGATTATTCAATTCTGCAATAATATTCTCTTGTTCACAATGTACTTCCTGCGCGAAGTTTTCTTAGTTTACAGCGAGTGTTTGATTTCTGGACTCTCAGTGGGTGGTCACCTGGGGTCGCCCAGCCATCTCCCATTGCCAAAAAGCCACCTTATTTGCCTTAATTGCTTCTTTCACTTGTTTACTGTTCGTAGTATTATGTTTCCTGGTTTTTATCTCTTTGTATAGGGTATATCCTGGAATAGATGCCTCTGTGGCCTCCACCAGTGAAGTAGACAGTTTTTGTGTGAACAATTCCACCTCGTATATAGACGTGGCATCATGATCTGGTATCACAACTTTACCGGCAATCATTTCCTGATATTTTGAGTCATCACACTTACTCCACTTTTGGTTTTGGCTTCAGTACATGTGTCTTCCCGTTATTGGGGTTGGGTGTCCTATCAAAGCCCGTCAGTTCTGCAGTCACTGCAAAGTGGTCCGACGTGTTTGTCGGGTCACCATACTCTATTGTGACTTTGTTCAATCTGGCAGCATCGCTGCGTGGCATCATGATGTAATCTATTTCCGATTTAAACTCACTATTGAACTGACAGACATATGTATGGTCTCCATTTTGTTGTTGTTCAGGCGATTGTTGAAGTTCATTTTGAGATCCGGCCGTTTGTTTTTCGCCTCTTCCAGTGTGATGTCAGGAACTTAGACATAAGTAGAACATAACATTATTTACCAAATCTCAAACCGCAATATGATGTCTATGAACATTATGAGTAAAATTAATATTGGCAAAATATTGCAAAATAGGTGTCTGCTATAATAGGAAGGTAACATATATATTACAAAAATACAAAATAGTTTCCTTATTTTAAATAAGCCGATTTGTAGATACAAGAGCTAATTAACGTAAATGGTAGTAAATACAATGCATCAGTACTAGCTGGGTGGAATATTAATTGATAGGCCCTGTAGCCGATTTCACCAACATTGCATGCAAAGTATATTTTTCTAGCAAAGTATACTTTGAGGGAGTAATCATTTATTTTTCATGAAATGCATTATTTCATAATTATAGAACTATATAACCATGATAACGACTGCATATATTTGATGATTAAAAGTATGCAGAATTATTATACTGAATTTATTACATTATCATAGCCAAAATGGCTGTGATAATGCAATACATTCAGTATAATAAAAATTAATAAATTTATGCTAAAATTGAAAATTTCTCCCTCAAAGTATACTTTGCTGGAAAAGTATACTTTGCAATGTTGGTGAAATAGGCTACTGGTATTAAGAAATGGATCGGGGAACTTTCCCTGTGACGAACAGAGACAACAGTAGCCCCCACGATTTCCATCCTTCTTGTATGTGACTGGAGAAACTGGGCTAATGGGATTTGTGACCAATGTAGCTCCTGATCAAATAGCACACTGCTGTAATCTGATAACACTTAATTTGTATTGCTTGTTAGAAGAATGACGTGTGCTCCATTGATGGAATGGAGAACAGTGCAGATCCTTATCAGACTGCGGACGCACAGGCTGACCTGGATCTACCCTGTTCGCAAAACTAATAAGACCTATTTGTCCCGTTACAGCAACATATAAGCACACACGTTACATCCATCCTGGTTGAATGATGTAATGTACAAGATGATCATGAGGTTTACCTCCATTAAATGTATCTACAATGTATATACACCCAGAGTAAGTATCTAGAGTAACTTATTAAAAAAAAAAGCAAAATGTTGTTTACACCTGCATACTTATGAGGCCAATAATTGGACGCCGCAAATTCCACGAATCTCAGATTATATATCGACATATATTCGTTCATATTATAAATCTATATTGATTATAATTAAACATCACAGCCATTGAGCAGATTATGTTTTTTCGTTGTTCTATCGGGTGGCTAGAAAAAAAGGGCCCCAACTTTAAATATTAATATTTAAAAAAAAAGTTGAGATAATTCAAATAAATTTCGCACAATATAAGTTCATGGTATTGACAGTAATCTATAAAAGTTTCAGCTTCATAGCTTCAATGGTGAATATGTAACAATAAAAACAAATAGCAGTGTCCAAAAACACAATGCCGGGATGTAAGTGAAATGTCAGAAAGTTTTGATACATGTCAAATCATGGTCATGATGCAGTCTGTGACTGGGTTAACTTACAAAATGATGATTGAATGCATGACAGATGATGAAACATGTTAAAGTACAAATAGGATGGGTACGTTTTGACCTAAAATTGGGTCCGTTTTGACTTGGGTACATGTTGACAGTCTTGCAGCAGTTACTCCCCCTGTTGGATTTATTCGCCATTTGCTTTTCTAGAGCAAGTTGTTTCTAGAGTGTAAACACATAAATAATAATTGTTTTGAGACTGATCAGACGTGCAGGTTACTTTAATTTCAACATGGGTTTCAGTAAGGCTGATAAGGCTATCATTGAGACATGTTTTGTGGAGAAAGGCTGGCGTGGGTCGAAGATTGCTCAGGAATTCCCTGGAAAGAAGTGGAGAAAAAGTCTGTTAATAAGATTACAAACGGTTTGAGGAAACAGGATCCACAGCGAGAAAACAAGGGAGTGGACGGCCTAGTACTGCATGCACACAAGATAACATTGACCATGTGGAAGAGATGATGATACATCACAGGAGGAAACCAGGAAGCCCACACATCGCAGAGGAAAATTGCTAAAGAGCTTGGTGTTCGTCGTAAATCTGTTCAGACAATGACGAAAAAACTTAATCTCAAACCATACAAAAGGATTAAAGTTTCTAGACGTGATGTAAATGTGAAACAAAAGTGAAAAACCCGTGCAAAGGACTGCATGATAGGTATTCCGTCAGGATGTTGAAAGAATCATGTTCACGGATGAAAAGGATTTTACGCTCGAAACTGCTCGTAACCGACAGAATGATGTCGTGTATGGGGTGAGGAAAGGTGATATTCCTGTATCTCGACTTACCATGAGACTTCGCGTTTTTTCAAAAAGGTCATGGTTTCGGCAGGTGTTTCCTGGAAAGGAAAGACACGGATCCACTTCATAGACACTGAAAAAACCAAGGTCAACTCCGTTAGCTATGTTGAATTGTTGGATGATGGACTTCTTCCAGATTGCCGCCGGATCTACCCAAAAAACAATTACATATTCCAACAGGATGGGGCAACGTCTCATACAAGTAAATACACACAAGATCATCTTGCGGATGTTGTGCCGGAGTATATCAAGAAGAACGACTGGCCACCACAATCACCGGACTGTAATCCTATGGATTATCACATCTGGAACTCTCTAACCGAGAAGGTCTATTCTGGTAGGAGTGAGAAATTTACTGAGCGTGAGTTGAAGACCGGATTTACCAAGTGTTGGGAATGATATCTCCTTGACCGAGATACAGAAGTGCATTGGTGCATGGAAGAAGAGACTGCGAGCAGTGTTCAGCCACAATGGTGGACACATTGACCACCTTATTTAAGACTCTTTAGTAAGTTATGCAGGTGTGACGAAGAAACGTTTCAGTCCGATATTGCATCTTCAGACCATGCTTTTTATTCTTAGCATCATATAGTCATTACTACAGTTATTTACTTGAAACTTTTACAGGTTACTGATATTACCATGAAATTACAATAAATTAAATTTTATTGAATTATGATGCATAGTTTTTTAAATATTAATATTTAAAGTTGGGGCCCTTTTTTTCTAGCCACCCGATATAATATGCACATACACGTTGCTGACTGCACCTTTGATATATGCCTGTGACTGAAGAAATGGGGCTTATGGGTTTTTACGTCCAGTGTAGATCCAGAACGACCGCACAGTCTGATCAGGATCCCCACTGTTCGCAATTACATCAATGAAACGCCTACAATGGGTTAGCAGGCTACAGGAGTGCGATATTTTATCAGCAGCTAAATAGATCACAAATCCCATAAGCCCCATTTCTCCAGCCACAGCCACATAATAATACTGTTTGTACGAGGTGGTACCAGAAAGTTCGAGACCTAATTCTATATAAAGATAACTACTCGCTCATCAAACGAGCACATTCATAAACAGCATATGTGTGTCAGTTGATGGTGGGTTCTCTGGCTTGTGTTTTGAAATCATAAATGTTTTCTCGTGACTTAGACCTACGTATATGCATATTGTGGTGTAAATTTCAACGTCATATTGTCAATGGTGTATCTCACAGGTATGGTAATAGGTTTCTACTATCTATTTCACGTGGTAACGTGATAGTTAAATATACCTCGACAGCGAATATGATGACCTATCTGTTTCAATTGCTCATTTTTTTGGTTGACAAATGTATAGCAGGCAACATATAAATGCAAATTTTCACCCATAGGAAATATGGAATACTTCGGTGCTTGGTCAAACTTTGTTGTAAAATATCATGACCATGATGACTAGTGAATAAAAGTTATTATTTAATAATAGTACATTCTGCTATATCTATTCATTTAAAATAAGTTGCACATAAAGCGGCCAGTTCTAGCTTCAAATGGTTGTGATTTCAGACTATGTCTACGGTAAAATCTTTGCGTACATGTGGCGACATAGCTTTAATTAGCAGGGGTAAAACAATTATAAAGAAATATGGGCCGCGCTCTGTGAAAATCAGCCTTAATGACAACATTTTCAATTTGCACTTTTTTTACATGTTTTGATTACGACACCTTTCAAAAACAATATGCTATGTTTTTGTTTTATCTCACTTTTTGTAGCACAATGTCAATCACGCAAGGAAAACAAAGTACCGTCATCGAGAAAATGACGTTAATGAAACGCTGACGTTTGTATAATGCAACACAACAGCCTACAGTAGAAATGCGTGTTCATAGGCTCATTGAATGTTCTTGCTGTAAACTGTATTTGCTGATAAGTTGCACTAAATGTATCTACAAGTGTTAGTATGTATACTATCAAACATTGAACAGAATCAAACTATGATATGTACATGTACTGATGTAGTGAACAAACCAAACGCACCACTATCAATGTTAACTATATAATTAGCCGACATGTGACTTCGTAATTTGCTACTATCGTCAACTATCACAGATCATGCATATACATGTGCAGTCAGAAAGATACATTGTAATTATTTGAGAATTTAGTTCAAAATCTAATTGACGTTATTTACGTAACAGTTAATTGTGACGTCATTTATTGATGTAGACATTACGTCACTCACCAAGGACCAAACACAAACAACTAAACGACATGTTTGAAATTGAAAAATCTGTGATGAAACATATAGACTATTTTCTGTAGAAATGAATGACCTGAATTTGGTTAGAATTTGGATAGACATATGGCTGCACATATCAATGACTTCAGCGCCCGATGGTGTCTAGAGGGCAGTCGGACACCTCCGGGGAGTTTTAAACATATTAAAAATCGACTGTCCATACCCGACTCTCGGGAATTCAATTTACATCTCAGAAAGCGGGAGGAACGTTTTCCTGTGTAGCCAATATGACTGACGGACGATATTGTGTACATGTACCTCGTACTAGCAGGTAGGAGGTCTATGGGGAAATCCTGCGCTGACCCCCACTCCCTCGGCTGCCCACCGCCGCGCCATTGCCCCCACACCGAGATGGCAGATATTGTTAGGTGTGTCCGCTTAAAAACGTTATTGTGTGGGCTACCCGTCTCGATCCTGTCTATGAATTTACTGCCGGTACTGATTTTTATATACGTTTCTTCAAATTTATAAGTGTACACATTTATAAACCGTACTTTGTAGATTCCTTCATATGTTTTTATTTGCGTGACTGATGCCCGCGCGACAGCATGTGTATTTATTTAGTAAGTGGAATGTATAGTTGTTAAAATCAAAAGTGGCCAACAGAACATTCAGGGCAAAATTATCCATTACTGTATATTTTTTAAATGTGTGTCGGTTTGAATTTTTGATAATGTGTTTACCATTTGAAACAAAATATATATACAACTACATAAACCTGTCAATGTCCGGAAAATGTGTCGATATGACATACATGATTGTATAATTGTTATAAAATGTTCTGATAAAGATACTGGCAGTAAGCATAATAGTACTGGTGCATGTATATGTATACACTGTATCCTCTCGTCGGGAACAATTAATTTGAAATTTAAATTTGCAATTTAATTGTATTGAGTTTCAGAAAAAGTACATTCAACGCCTTTGTAAACAAAGAAATGAGTGGCCAACCAAGCCATGCTAAAAAGCACCGTGGCGTACGTATATGTATTTTGAATTCAGTCTGCACACTATATAATCAAGTTAGTTATTTACACACTAAATTTGTACCGACCACAAAATTGCGACATTTGTTTGAAGCGTCTCGTTTGAATTTAGACGCGTTGAATCTGCAAATATAGAAGTTGTGTATTCCAGGGCGGATTCACGTAGGGGAAAACCCGGCGCGCGCCCCCTAACATTTTGCGAGTAAAGATATGTTTGCTCTAAAATGCGTTATAACGTAGCAAAATGGGGTATATATCAACAATATTCAGGACGGCATACCGCTGGACCCACCTAGCAGTCTCCCGAGCTCCGCTTGGTCGACGAACAAACGGTGCTAGTTCGAAAATATAGTAAACTGTTTCAATTAAGAAGTCCCCCGCTAACCTGAAATCCTGGATCCGCTCCTGGTATTTGCTTTATATTATTTACACGCCTCCGACTAGAACGTCCCTTTGATAAAAAAAAAGAGAGAAATAAAGCACGCAGACATCCAGTGTTTAGTAGTAAGTAAATTAACAACGATCTAAAGTAGGATTTCTTAAATTTGTAAATGTTGGAGACCTGTGCATTTGCGCAGCCTGATCAGGGTCTGCACTGATTGCAAAAATGCTAGTAAAATATATGCCATACATTCATATAACCATATTTACAAGTTGTCAATTCAAATAATATTTAAGTCATCAAACGGCAATCTTACGGCTGATGTAATGTGATATTTTTGAAAGTCGCCAAAAATTACGTGACATTAGAAGGTACATGCAAGTGGTTGCAGATACAGATACAAATCAGTAGGCTACGTCCCTGGGGCCCGTTTCACTAAACGTCCGTAAGACTAAAATGTTCGTAAGTACAAACTTAAGATAGTCTGTAAATTCCACATTAACACATTTTCCTGTAAACAATTATTGGATTTACATGTATTGAGCAGCCTATGCTCAATAAATGTAAATTAATCAATTGAAATTTCCAGACGATCCTAGATTTGCACTTACGAACATTTTAGTCGTACGAAGATTAGTGAAACGGGCCCCCGGTGGCTACAATTATGTTCGCACTAAATATGCCTGTGACACAATACCAACACACTAAATACTACAAATAATAAAACATGTTTGGACCCAGTGTCAACATGATGCATGCGATATGCGAGGAGCCGCTTAATTATCACTACCATATTAAATCGTTTTCCATAGAACGACATCTGTAAACCAAGACCTTTTCATAAATATGATCATGCAATATGAAGATCTACGTAGACACACAATTAAGTCATGAATACATGAATAAAGTTTACCCGAGGTTGTCTACATATTTCGAAAATCGATTGTCACGTTCAAATGAAGGTCAGCGTTACTCATCAACATGCGTAATGCAGTGTAATCTATAAATAAATCCCAAAATCGGAACTGGGTTTGTACAGCGTGCACGGTTCCGTCTTAGACGGCCGAAAATACACGACCCCGCTCTAATCTGAACGGGACCGTATAGCATAATTAGTAAAGAGCGCACACATGCGCCCCGGGGTCGATCTTAAAGTTGTAAGTACATGTATAGCTGATGGTGGTCGCCAGACAGGATAAGTTTGTTTTCTATGAGTATTCAGGTTTCAACCCAAATTAAGAAACATGCAGACGCCTACATCTACGCCGACTACAATTGTTCTCGCGTTTGTAATTGTTATATAAATATATAAATAAAGTTTAAAAGAAATATTAGCAGTCGTCCAAAAATAATAATATTATGCAAATCATAAATGCAATATGCCCATTTGTATACAAATAATCGACAAAATTACTACGTATTTCCTTGAAGGAAACCGAAGAAAAAAAATAAAAAAAAGGGAACTATATTGAACCACTATGAAAACAACTGTACAATTCTGCAACGCATATCCAACATTAAAATATTTGTGAGCCGCAAAGCGTACGGCTATAAATAGGACAACTTATTGCAATGACGCAACAATTCCAAGCGACAAAAATCCGAAGTGACGTTGGTAAATTTATGCGTAACTTTGCGACGTCATTTTCAGCCTTTCGTGACGTTGTCATTAAGGCTGGTTTTCACAGAGCGCGGCCCATATATATTATTTTAGTTCATTCCCTCGTATGTGATTGAAACATTATGTTTTCCTAAAACATTTGCTAATTGATAAAGTATTAACAATGTTTAACAAAGCTTAGATGTTGTGCGTCCAAATGATATTAGGCATGTATACTATGACAAATGAGTGTATGTATGGTCCCTGCAATATAAAACTATTATAATATATTACGAGGCCAAGGACAAACGTTCGACCAATCATCAGCTGTGGTGAATCATCTGTACACATATGTAAATTCTATCACTGACCTGGAACAATACATTTGCTAAATATGGTGGTAGTGTGTACTAAATTTTACTATTATAGTGGACTTGTGAACCAACAGCAGCAAGAACACACACCACGTGTGGGTCATTGAATGTCAAACCACACTGACCTCGATTTGGTCGAAATAGACCTACTGCGTATTTATTTTGAGTGTGGAATTTTGCGGTTTTCAATTTTCAATTTTGCGCTTTCCAATTTCTTTCTTTGCATAGCTCACACTATGGGTCATGCACTAACTATAAATCTTATTTGATAAATAAATGTTACTTATTATGCATCTCTAAACTGTAAGTTGTATTTGGTAGACACATGCTATGTATAGTAAATATATATCTACATGCTGGTTCACTTGCTACTTTTTCACCTACATGTATGTGACAAATCACCACTGATCACATGCACGACAGGTGTTCTGGGTCAGATTATTATTATTATAATAATAGTAATAACCCGCATTCACAGGTTGAGTAAATTGATCATTGTTTGAAAATTGCTCATTGATTATCAATTATTAATGTTAATTCATTTTAGTAGTCTGTGGACCCCGTCTCGTCGTGGCGCATCGCCGGCCTACATGAGCTTTATAGACGTCACCATGCTTAGTATTGATCATACATGCCTTGTTTGTTTCTTATTCCACCTGCGTGTGGACTGAAACTCTTTTGCGAAAATAAACGATTTGTTCTGTTCTGCTATATCATAGTCACTATTCACAGATAAAATAAAATAGTTTGTTGGTGAATGAATTTTCCAATCCCACAAACCGGGCCAAAAAATTAATCAGCCAAATCAAACAAACCGGGTAAAAAAAATGGGGACCATTCCCACAGGACAGGGGTGCGGGCGAAAAAATAACGCGCCGAAATGTCAGACTCGTAAATAGCAACAAAAACAACAACAACAACAGTATTAACCATATACATTTGTAACAGACGATGTGATTGGTTGTTACTACCACACGAGCTAAATTGTAACCACACGAGCCCTTAAAATAGCTTATAGCGAGCCTAAACAACAGCACGCGTGGTTACTTTAGCACGCGAGGTACAAGACCCACTACAAGACCCATTATAGCACACGAGCCCTTAAAATAGCTCGCGTGGTCATTGTAGGACGCGAGCTACAAATGCACACGAGCCATTCTTCAGCACGCGAGCCTAAACAACAGCACGCGTGGTTACTTTAGCACGCGAGGTACAAGACCCACGCGAGCCATTATAGCACGCGAGCCCTTAAAATAGCTCGCGTGGTCATTGTAGGACGCGAGCTACAATATGCACACGAGCTATTCTTCAGCACGCGAGCCTAAACAATAGCACGCGTGGTTACTTTAGCACGCGAGGTACAAGACCCACGCGAGCCATTATAGCACACGAGCCCTTAAAAGAGCTCGCGTGGTCATTGTAGGACGCGAGGTACAATATGCACACGAGCCATTCTTCAGCTCGCGAGCCTAAGCATTAGCACGCGTGGTTACTTTAGCACGCGAGGTATAAGACCCACGCGAGCTACAGTAAAACGTCGTGTATTTGACTGTCTTGCCCCGTCATTAGCACGCGAGCAACATTTACCACGCGTGCTACTAATTACAAGCTCGCGTGCTTAATGTACCACACGAGCTTGTAATTAGTAGCACGCGAGCTACATTTACCACGCGAGGTAAAAGAAGCACGCGAGCTATTTAGGATCTCGCGTGCTGTATTTTAACTCGCGAGCTACCCTCGCGTTATTGACTGTAATCCCCCGTGATAATCCCCCGTCATAGCTACCCGTCTCGATCCTGTCTATGAATGTACTGCCGCTGTAACGTGAGCCCCGCTAATCCGTAAGAATTGTAAGACAAGATATAGCGGCTTGCGGGGCTCACGCTGCGGTATGAGTCCCGCAAGTCGTAAGAATTGCAAGTCAGATATTAAATTCGACTTATATAGTGTAACCGCGCGTGTTTCTGCCACCTTCCTATTGGTAAATACACCATGCATACTTTATTAACATTATTACGCAATACGCACACCTCTTACCGTAGTTATCGTATTTAAACATGCAATATATGTGGTTGGATTTCAATTCTCACGGCGGGGGACATTATACATCCGCCCGTAAGAAGTGCAAGTCAGTGAGTATATCCGATTGATACAGTAATACTAAGTGGTTATGCATGCCGTTTTATTGATAGAACCACAGTAGACATTTTTCTTGTATTTACGCAATGTGCGAACGTAGTACCGTAGTTACTCTAAAAATAGTCTTCTATAAATGTTGCCAAATGTTGAACTATTCATATTTCTGGTAATTAATTGTGTTCAGTAGTGTGATATCGGGTCCGGGACGTTTCCCACTGAATGTGACATGATTACAAAAGATTATATTACACTAGAAAGCAATGAAGACTATTATATAGGGCGGAATTTCAATCCTCACGACGGGGACAATAAATAGTCACCCGTGAGACTTGCAAGTCAAACATTAATGTGGCCTGTATAGTGTAACCCCGCGTGTTTCTGTCACTCTCTTGTTAGTAAAAACACGACGCATGCTTTATTCAAAGTATTACACAATACCCACACATCTCACCGTGTTTATTGTACTTAAACATGCATTATGTGTGGGTCGATTTCAATTCTCACGGCGGAGACAGTATACATCCGCCCCTATGAATTGATAGTCAGTGAGTATATCTGATTCATAAAGTAAAACTGCGTTGTTGTGCAGACCGTTTTATTGGTAGAAACACAGAACAATTGTTCTTGTATTTTGCGCAATGTGCGAACGTTGTACCGTAGTTACTCTAATAAACAGTGTCCTATAAATGTTGCCAAATGTTGAATTATCCATATTTCTGGTAAATAATTGTGTTCAGTAGTGTGATCTAGGGACCGGGACGTTTCCCCAATGAACGTGACATGATTAGAAAACAATACTTTACAATAGAAAGCAATGGCGACTATTACATAGGGCAGGATTCCAATCCTCACGGCGGGGATAATACATAGCCACCCGTAAGAATTGCGAGACAAGTATTAAATGTGACTTATATAGTGTCACCCTGCGTGTTTCAATCACGCTCTCGTTGGTAAATACACCATGCATGCTTTATTGAAAGTATTACACAACATGCACATATCTTATAGTATTTATTTTACCGAAACATGCATTTTATGTGCTTGGATTCCAATCCTCACTGCGGGGACAATACATAGCCACCCGTAAGAATAGCGAGACAAATATTAAATGTGACTTACATAGTGTCACCGTGCGTGTTTTAATCACTCTCTCGTTGGTAAATACACCATGCATGCTTTATATAATGTATTACGCAACACGCACACATCTTACAGTATTTATTTTACTGAAACATGCATTGTATGTGTTTGGATTCCAATCATCACGGCGGGGACAATGCATAGCCACCCGTAATAATTGCGAGACAAATATTAAATGTGACTTATATAAGTTACTATCAGCTCGAGGAAACTCTTCGATTCCCGATCTAAAGAAATTTTCTCGATCTAAAGATTAAACTATATATCTCTTGATCAAGAGAAACAAAACATTTTTCTCATGTAGGAAAATATCCGCATGCACGATTACAGAAACAATAACACGTTGTAAAATAATTGTCAACAAACATCTCCATTAGATTCATGCGCGTAATGCGCAAATTTAACATTTTCAAACTTTATTTGTTTTAACAAAATAGGCTGTATTTACCATTGACGTGTTCTTCAGAGTCGGCGTCATGATGCGGTCATGTACACTGGTGGAGGGTAATTCTGCGCACTTGAAAACAATCCATGGCAATTGCCGTGCAAAATATTATGTTACAATCGCTCTAACCTCACTAACAGTTCAAGCAACCGTTATGTAGGTCATATTTCAGAGAGTGTAGGACATAATCCCCCCCAGACATAATCCCCCTCATGATGTTTGGCAGACGGACAAAATCCCCCCCGGACAAAATCCCCCAGTCAAAAATCCAGCTAGGACAAAATTCCCCCCATTCAGATTCAAGGTAGGACATAATCCCCCCCCCCCAATGGTTTGGAGGTTTCGGTAAATTGAGATAATAAAGTAAGTATGAGTAAGTATGGCACTTGTGCTTAATAGTCAATGTTCAATAGATCAAAAGAGTTAATAAACTGTATCAATTGATGAACCCGCCACCCTGTTGGTGCCTCGCAGATTGACGGAATGAGCCAATCTGATTGGTTCATTCCATCATTTTGCGGGGCTCCGACAGGGGGGTCCATCAATTGACACCATCACCAAATGATCGACGAGTTTCCCAGACGTGACTATTTGCAACTAGTTTGGAAGTTATTGAACATTATTTCAAAATTTGGCTTTTATCTTTTATCCTTTTTTCTTAGTGGTGTAGAAGGTCTTCGAGCCAATTATCACCCATAACAAAGGCCCCATAAATTTAAGCGAAATCTCAATTTGACAGGTCGCACGAAAACAGTCACACACGGATAACGGTTTACCTGGACGATGATTTTTGGGTTCATAAGGAAGGAAACGCAACTCATTTTCATCCAGATTATACGGCAAATACTTGACAATACAAAATATAGCAATATACACATGTTATAATTACATAAACATGGATATATTGATGGAATATGAAGCAAAATTACGTATGATCAGAGACAAGAAGTCCGAAAGTTATCAGCGCGGAAGTGACCCCTGGCTCAACAATGGCGACTGAATTAAAACGTGAGACGGAGCTCAAAAATACGCATGTATACCAGCCCCGGACGGGAAAGTAACTAAATTTAACATTTGGGACATTTGTTATGCTCAGACGCATGTTAATTTCATTAAATCTTGAATTTTAGTCGATGACTAGCAATTCCTACACACCTGTCCCCGATTGCGATTGTACTTTCTGCGCATGCGCAGACGTATTTGTCTCTTAATCTTTACGTGACTAGCAAAAATTACATTATACCGGTACTGATTCTTTTATATAAGTTTCTTCAAATTTTATAAATGGACGCATTTATCAACCGTACTTTGTAGATTCCTTCATATGTTTTTATTTGCGTGACTGATGCCCGCGGGACAGCATGCGTATTTATTTAGTAAGTGGAATGTAAAATCAAAAGTGGCCAACAGAACATTCAGGGCAAAATTATCCATTACTGTGTATTTTTAAATGTGTGTCGGTTTGAATTTTTAATATAAATGTGTTTACCATTTGAAAACAAATATATATACATAAACCTGTCAATGTCGGGAAAATGTGTCATGAAGATGTGACAGGAAGATGTGACATACATGATTGTATAATTGTTATATAGTGTTCTGATAAAAAAATACCATGTACAGAACTAGCAGTATAACGATCGCCAGATCTACCAGTCAATGTCCTACATGACATTCTGAGTATTCTAATTATTCACTGAATATAATTCCATAGTATGTGATGTCGGAATAGGACGTTGATACGACATATACGTCTGTAGAATGAGTCATGGAATGTAAAATCAAAAGTGGCCAACAGAACATTCAGGGCAAAATTATCCATTACTGTGTATTTTTAAATGTGTGTCGGTTTGAATTTTTAATATAAATGTGTTTACCATTTGAAAACAAATATATATACATAAACCTGTCAATGTCGGGAAAATGTGTCATGAAGATGTGACAGGAAGATGTGACATACATGATTGTATAATTGTTATATAGTGTTCTGATAAAAAAATACCGGCAGTAAGCATAATATTACTGGTGCATGTATATGTATGTATACACTGTATCCTTTGTCGGGAATAATTAATTTGAAAACGAAATTTGCAATTTAATTGTGTTGCGTTCCAAAAAAAATACATTCAACGCCTTTGTAAACAAAGAAATGAGTGGCCAACCAAGCCATGCTAAAAAGCACTGTGGCGTACGTACATGTATTTTGAATTCATGTCTGCACACTATATAATCAAGTCAGTGATTTACACACTAAATTTGTACCGACCACAAAATTGCGATATTTGTTTGAAGCTTCTCGTTTGAATTTAGTCGCGATGAATCTGCAAATATAGAAGTTGTGTATTCCAGGGCGGATTCACGTAGGGGAAACCCCGGCGCGCGCCCCTCTAAAATTTGGCGAGTAAAGATATATTTGCTCTAAAATGCGCTATAACGCAGCAAAATGGGGTGTACATATAACAAATATTCCGGAGGGCATACCTAGCAGTTGTAAAACGGTGCTAGTTCGAAAATATAGTAAACTATTTCAATTAAGAAGTCCCGCCCCGCCGCCCCCCCCCCCCCCCCCCCCCCCCCCCCCCCCCCCCTCCCCCCCCCCCTCCCCCCCCCCCTAACCTGAAATCCTGGATCCGCTCCTGGTATTTGCTTTATATTATGTCCACGCCTCCGACTAGAACGTCCCTTTGATAAAAAAAACAATAAAGCACACAGTCATCCAGTGTTTAGTAGTAAGTAAATTAACAACGATCTAAAGTAGGACTTCTTAAATTTGTAAATGTTGGAGACCTGTGCATCTGCGCAACTTGATCAGGGTCTGCGCTGATTGCAAAAATACTAGTAAAATATATGCCATACATTCATCCATATTTACATGTGGTCAATTAAAATAACATTTAACAGTTATCAAACGGCAATCGTACGGCTGATGTAATGTGATCTTTTTGAAAGTCGCTAAAAATTACGTGACATTAGAAGGTACATGCAAGTGGTTGCAGATACAGATACAAATCAGTAGGCTACGTCCCTGGGGCCCGTTTCACTAAACTTCATACGACTAAAATGTTCGTAAGTACAAAATTCCACATTAACAACATTTTCCTGTAAACAATTATTGGATTTACATTTATTGAGCAGCATATGCTCAATAAATGTAAATCAATCAATTGAAATTTCCAGACGATCCTAGATTTGCACTTACGAACATTTTAGTCGTACGAAGTTTAGTGAAACGGGCTCCCGGTGGCTACAATTATGTTCGCACTAAATATGCCTGTACCACAATACCAACACATTAAATACTAATTAATAAAACATGTTTGGCCCAGTGTCAACACAGGCCCGTAGCCAGAGGAGGTCGGAGCGGTCGGACGACCACCCACCCCCTTCCCCCTTGCCCAGCCTCGAGGTCCACTTTTTAGACCCCCCTAGATACCTCAGGCCCTTGGGCCTTCAAAACGACCCCCCCCCCCCCCCCCCCCCTCTTCAAACAGGTCTGGCTACGGGCCTGCAACATGATGCGATATGCTAGGAGCCGCATAATTGGCACTACCATATGTTTTTATCTGTGATACGATAATTTTTCTGACAATTTCCAAATTTTATTTTATGTTGATGTTTGCTATGCGCTTTGTTAGCTCGCTAAGCCTTGACAACAATAATCATGATAATTGCAACAGTAATTTGGGAACAACAACCATTTTAATGACGCCAGCTGCGCTGCTAAAACTTAAAATAGTTACAAATTATTTAATATGCTGGTACCTGTCCTACAATGCGTTGCTCTCTAAATTGGTTCCATGTCCCTAACGGTGTTGATGTAGATTGATGCCGCCTTTTCTGTTGCGCCATGTTTAGGTTAAAAGACACCAAATAGTTTTACTGTATAATTTAACCGAATCCCAGCCAGTCTTTCCTAATTTCACTATTCGTATGGATGTTGTGGGACCAACCTCGTCATGTCCCCCAATATTGTTTACATTATTTGGACACGGAAACTCTGTTTACATCTCGTGACCAACAGGCTCATTGTTTCTTTTAAATGCTTCAAATATGCTGAAAACTTGTGTTAAAAACACCCCAACATTTTTCCCCAAGTGAAAACTGGGTAGTAATGTATCAAGATTTGCAAGCAACTGTGTCTGTGACCTTTACACACCCGGTCTATTTTTTTTTATGCCGGACTACTATTGCGTACTCAAGTTCTCTAACCTTAAACCTAGAGTGCTACATGCCAGGTTATACTATAGGGAGACATAATTTTCTTTATTCTTTCAATCTGACAATTTTCTGGCAAAATGAACATTGATTTACCATTACCAGACGTACTGATTGACATTAATTATACTTTTAAATCGTAACGCGAAATGCCAGTTTGATATCAGGGGCGATAACCGTGTTTCCTTAAAATGATAACGGAAGCACTATGTATTCCATTTATTTATTTTTTATGTGCAATATCATACTTTATGATATGTCGATACAAATATTTATTCAGCATTTAGTTGATATAAATAATTTAAAAATACTACATCATTTGCATATGGAATTAGCTTGATACCACCGCGAGTCTCTATGAGTACATTAACAATTACTAAATAATTATATCTGTGTAGCTGGCACTCGTAATTTTTAAAAGTGGTGGACTTGTTGCAATTATACACTTATTTAATTTCCATAAAGAAAACTTTGAACCTACTAGATGGGACCCCAGCTTCAAAAATAATTAAATCTATATTTTAATTAATCAATATCCAGAGCAGAATAAGTGCAGGTTATTGGAAAATAGGTCCCACAACATCCATAAGAAAAATTAAAGTAGCAGAGAATAGCAAAATGTGTGGTAACGGGTTAGTGTGTTTTAGGGAAAATTAATGGTGGTGGGCCACCTTAATCTGATCCCGGAGGTGGTTATTGGTTTACATCAGCATGATCAGTAACGGGCCAGTTTGACG
This sequence comes from Conchocele bisecta, assembly GCA_029237695.1. Lineage (NCBI taxonomy): Eukaryota > Metazoa > Mollusca > Bivalvia > Lucinida > Thyasiridae > Conchocele > Conchocele bisecta. Next base: position 46,931,574 of record CM055271.1, on the reverse strand, counting down.
GTCAACCTGTGCAAGTTAGCATATGTGTAACTTACTATAAAAATGTGATTGTTTTCAATTACGTACATATGCAATTTAATTATGAGGATACATGCATGTATAAAACACATTAGTAAGTCAAACACCATATATACATATGCAATTTAGTTAATATAGGTTAGAGAACAATAAATGGTGCGAAATCGTCAAGGGGGTAATAGTAGTCCGGTATGAACAAAATCGTGCGGGTGTTTTGAGGTCACTGACACAGATTGCTTGCACATCTTGATCCATTACTACCCAGTTTCACTTGAGGACATGTGGGGGTGTTGGTCATGTGATGTAAACAGAGCATCCGTGGCCAAAAAAAAATGTAAACAATATTGGGGGACATGACGATGCTGGATTTTTCTTTCTTAGGAGTAAGTGAACCTATTGTTTAATTCATGCAGAACCGTCTTATTTACATTACAATTATTGATACGTCCTTATTCGTGTACCTGTTTTATTGCACTAAGCATTTGCAATAGAAAGTAAGAACGAAGCACTTAACACTTTGAATAAGGCCGAAAGCAGTAAGTACATACCGGCTGCAGGTCATGTGCAAGTAGGTCCCACAACATCCATACGAATAGTGAAAGTAGGAGAGACTGGCCTTATTGGATGGGATTCGGTTACAGTATATAGCAAAACTATTTGGTGTCTTTTAACCTATACTGTGATAATTAGTGGGTGAAATCTTACATCAACACCGGCATTGGAGGTGTGACTTGAACAGCCAATCAGATGTCGGACTATAATTTATTAGAGGGAGAATTACTTGAGCGGACAGCAGTGCCATCTGACGTCATAATGACGCACTACTAACCCATATATTGCTTGCATCATTCTGCTTGCGGCTTTCCGCTTTCGGACTGTGGCTTGATGCTTACTTCTTGCGGATTTGTCCTTACTGCTTTCGGCCTTATTCAAAGTGCTAAGTGCTTTGTTCTTACTTTCTATTGCAAATGCTTAGTGCAATAAAACAGGGACACGAATAAGGACGTATCAATAATTGTAATGTAAATAAGACGAATGAACAAAGCAATCAGCAGAATGGACATGTAAGAAAGACAAATACAATTACAACAAGCAGATTTCAAATTTAATAAATACAAATGACGAATGAAATAACATGAATATAAGTTGTAATGTCATAAGCACGCAAGCATCAAGTCACATAGAATTATGGAGGATATTACCTTCCATAGGTTTGTACAGCGCGTACGATTCCGTCTTAGACGGCCGGAAATACCCGACCCCGCTCTAATCTGAACGGGACCGTATAGCATAATTAGTAAAGAGAGCACAGTGTTTGCCATCCGGTGCACCGGGGGTCGATTCTTAAAGTTGTAAGTACATGTATATCTGATGGAGGTCGCCAGACACGATAAGTTTGTTTTCTGTGAGTATTCCGGTTTCAACCCAAATTAAGAAACATGCAGACGCCTCCATCTACGCCGACTACAATTGTTCTCGCGTTTGTTTGTAATTGTTATATACATTTTTAATAAAGTTTAAAAGAAATATTAGCATTATAATTACGTAATACTGATTTTGTTATGTGTTATCTAAAAATACCAGTCGTCTGGTTATTTAGTTTCAAATGTCATTTCACAAGTCGTCCATATAATATATTATACAAATCATAAATGCAATATGCCCATTTTAATAAAAAATAATCGACAAAATTACTACGTATTTCCTTGAAGGAAACCGAAGAAAATAAAGACAACTATCTGAACTACTATGAAAATAACTGTACAATTCTGCCACGCATATCCAACATTAAAATATGTGTGAGCCGCAAAGCGTACGGCTATAAATAGGACAACTTATTGCAAAGACGCAAC